>JAAAKL020002004.1:9014-27932 GCA_010016065.2 Carybdea cf. marsupialis auct. non (Linnaeus, 1758)
GCATGTCGTCGACACATATCATCGCGCATGTCGTCGACACATATCATCGCGCATGTCGTCGACACATATCATCGCGCATGTCGTCGACACATATCATCGCGCGTAGACTTCGAAAAGTCGGGAATTGATTCCCGTTACTTAAGTGATGAAAGTTCTGCAATAGGCTTCATGGTAGCGCAAATTTTTTATATTTCCCGAGAGATAAGATCTGGTCTCGGCGCTGGGAGGGTCATACGCTCATGCGCAGTTTTGCCATGGTAATTTGCAGTTTGAAAACCGGTGTCCACAGAATTTAACACCAGACGTGGCCCTGTAGGTTTCCAATATTTTCTTTCCTTCAGTAATTTCGAAGCTTATTACTTAAAATACTTTCCTCTCCATTCCATAAATTGCATTGAGCTTTTCGGAGATAGGTTGACCTGATGGCAACCCTTCAATGGCCATATTATATGGTGCAAGATTCCAATATCCAAAACTACGTACATCCTATCCTGGTGTCGATATCATATTGGAGGGTTGAGCACTATTACTTCTTTGAAATATATATGTTGGAAGTCTGTATTTCTAAAGGGTGGCACAGAGTTGGTATCTGGGCTAATGCGGAGGGAAAGTGATGACGTCACAAATCCGAAGTTTTAGAAATATTACAATCTGACTCCAGATATCTAAGGCAAGCTTGGATTAGGCTGTTTCCCAAAGTAGCAGATATGTAGTGTATATAGTGTTTAAAGTAGAGGCTTTTGAATCTCAAAAATCTCTGGTCAAAACTCTGTTGATATTCCTTGGTTCCTTAAGTTAGAAACCAGTATTAAACAATAGGGTTTTGTTAGAGAGATTCTAAACTTTGAAACCTGATATCTACGTGTTGGGAAAGGGCGTCACTCTCAATTTTGGCCCTTGACGTTCTCACTGATAGGGTAACATGAAAATTGAGGTTTTTCCCCGTAACTCAAAAATGATCAAAATCGTGACGTCACACGTTCCCACCGCATAAACATGCCCCCCTTCACAAACATTTTTAAGCATCGCCTTAAAATACTTCATGTTGAATATGTGAATTGACTGATTGTGTAAGTAATACAATCAAAACAATAAATCTAAACCAACGTACAGCAGGCTGGTTGATTGTTGTTGATGAACAGTTTGACCGCATTTAATTCGTGAAAGAGCAGAACGAGTCTCTTCCGTAAGGCCAGTAGGAGTTGCATTTCTTACAAACATTTATGATAAAAGTTCTTCCACCTTTGGTTTTCCAATTGTAACTTGGACACGTTAAGTTGTACCTAAGTATATCTAGTATTTCTCTGATGTGTATCGCGATTGGAGTAATGTGGCGATAATGTTGGTAGTAAGATATCCTGTCATCACGGCCACCATCGCACTACTAGTACGACAATATGCGGCGATAGTTTAGGTTCGCTGGTTTATTCCCCGATTATGACATACGTCCTTTTGCTTAGTAATTGTCAAGATTTGTTTGAGTATTTATTAAGACTTTCCATTTAATGAGATAAGGTACGAGGGGCGTGACCAGCCGTTTCAAACGAGGGGGGGGGGGGGACTCTTATTTGAAGAATCGAATTTAACGGTGACTAGAACAATAAACTCTTTGACAAGGACTCTACTCCAAAGACGAGGCAAAATTCATTTAGGTCGCCCCATGAAAAATTCGACACGATCATCAGGCCTGTGAAGGATTTGCTGCTAAGTCGAGCGAGCTAGACACTTCACCTTCAAAACACGTCATAATGACAAGATTCATGATGTCAAACCACCTAAAACATATACTCAGTGCTGACCTCAATTTTAAGGTGGTATTTAAAACGAATTACGAGATAGACTCTCCGGAGAAGTGAGGGGACGTATCCACCCAGGCCCTCCCGTGGCTACACCTCCGGGAGGTTCAGTAAACGAGCTAGCTTTGCACGAAAGTGTAGTTCTTAAACTACTCGAGATAAACCATTCAGTCACCGTGATTCAAATACAGCATTATAGCGTCTTTCTCCTCAAACTGAAATGCTCATTGATTAGCTAACGATTTCCATTCCTCTAGTCGCCAGGCCCAATCATAAACCAGCCAAAATCGACATGCTGCGATAAGCAATTCTGGTGTCAGCTTTTGTGCACATTGGGGAACCTGCAACTAAATGAGTTATTTTAGGATCACGTACCGATTTTGTTCTTAATTTTATTCATTCAAAACTACCACACAGGGCGTTCATAATTTGTAAATAACCATTAGAAACCGGATACTTTGCTTTCAATTTACCGCTCTTCCCTGCTTAGTTCATATTCAAATATATATTTATATGTAAGAAACCGAATAGCAAGTCGAACCACCCACATCGGTAAGATGGAAACACGCCACTTGGGGAAGGCGATTATTAGGTTTGGATTGTGGTGTGGGGGGTGGGTGGGGGTAATCACTCCGATCCCTTCAATGCCCCATGTCTGTGGCTACACGAACATTTCCCTGGTTTTTATCTACCCCTATTCCGTGCACTAAAAATTCAGTGCATTTTTAGTAAATACTTACACGTTGAAGGATCTGCCCCATTATTAATCTCATTCCGTCAGTAAATACGCACGTCTGGACCTCACAGAGACGTGGCACATTGATTAGTTTGAACGATTAGTTGACTTCCTTCTTTTACTCGAAGAAACCGTTTCATTGAACAACATTAGCAATTCAAGTAACATCTCACAGGATCATTAAATTCACCAGGCTCATCCAGAAAGCAACAATTTTGAGAATTAAAGAGTTTTTCGCATAGGAAAGACATGTACAAAGGACCATAAATGTTGTTTATGCTTTCGTTATGTAGTTCGACATGTTTATGACAGAGAAAATAGCCTGCGTGTCTCACTTTATCGAGATAAACACGATTGTAAGTCGAGTTAGCTGTTGTTTGAACAGCAGTTTCGCCAGTAACGCCTTTAAACAGGTTTCGTCATTCAGGCGCAACTATGTTTCGCTGCTGCTCGTTGTTTAGCTGTTCTTGCAGCATAGGTTTATTTTAGAGATGGATTGGTTGTGTTTATGGCTGTGAAATTCAGTAGTACTTGTACTTAGTGATCTCACATTTTCAGATATACCAAGAACGTGCAGCTGGGGAAGGGAAAAATCTTTCTGTCAATCCTGAGTCAGTACCTGCATGTTTAAGAACCTCTTCGTGACAGCAGGGTTGTATTGAAACACGCACGAGGCAATTCAGCGTTATCATTAGATCTCAAACGATTAAACCATAAAATCCGTTAAAGAATACATATTCTTCTCTTAACCCGATAAAGCGAACTTGTCCCACCTTCTGAAAGCAGCAAGAGGCCGATGCTACAAGTACCGTTCACTTTAAGCTTTTTGAGACGTGCACCCCCTGGGATACGTATGGGTTGTGTGGGGTATATTGTTGCTTCCCGTTTGGCTAGGGGCACCATCTCCAAAAGATTTCAAAGTTCACCTATTTGAAGAGTTGTCCTTCGGCTTTTAGGTCTCGTATCGATCCTTTTTGGTGACTTGGATTGCCCTACAGTATGCCGAGCTTCGTGTGACTCAAGTTTTGCGTTCCTGCTACTGTTTGAAAATTTAATATTTAAAAATGTCTTAACTAGGAAATTGACGCCCTCCCGGAACGCTTCATGACAAGTTTTACTCCCCAAAGTGTTAGAATTTAACAAACTTGTATCGTAAACAAGAAAGCTAATTGTTTTTAAAGTTTATTATTGCGGTCTTATACCAATTCTACGTAGGTAGTTTAACATGTGTTCTGTCAAAGTTCACAAGGTATGTTAGAGAACTGTAGAAAGACCATTTCTCATACCTATTTATCATCTATCTTTTCATACTTATTTATTATCTATCTCTTCACACTTATTTACCATCTATCTTTTCATACCGAGTACAGTAATAGCTTATCTAGAATCGAAATGCGCTTAATTGTTATTTTTTACCAATCCGCATGCGATGCAAGAAGACGAATTAACTAAAAAATTCTAAGTAAAGAATATAAAAATCTTGTTACCTATTAAACTGACGTTGTTCCTTGTAGACTAAAGTCTTGATGATTTGTCTTGCGAAGATTATTGGCTTGTTTTGTCCTCGCTCGTAAGCTTGTAGTAATAGAGCAACCACAGCTTTACGTTCTTGCTTTTGGCGTCAAATTGAGGCTGCAGTCTAACGCTTTAATGGGACGAAAGACAGTACAGCTTGTCTTAGTATTGTTTTGGTTATGAGCCACAACTTGTAACGATCTTTCCAGGACTGTGGTATACGGTCGACTACGAAGAGACACCTAACCTGTAGTAGGGAGAATCAAGAAATTGGTAAGGAAGTGCGTTGGACAGTAAGAGAAGTGACCCGTTTTTGCCGATTACTGCTTTTCAGACCAAACGCGTAAGTAGTGTCTAATCACGCGGGATATTTGAACGAAGATCTAATTCATAGCAATTTTAATCAAATTGTGATATTTTTTTTCTCGTTTCAGGGCGAGCGGGAACAACTCCTTGGTGTTCTTATTGTCGGGGTAGTGTTCTCCATCTTCGGCGGACAGCCACTGGTACTTCTTGGCATGACACTACCTTCCATTATTTTTGAGAAGTTGTTGTTTAAAGTATGCGAGTCTACATCGTTGGACTATTTGTCATTTCGCATGTGGATCGGACTGTGGACAGCCTTACTGCTCTTCATGTTTGTGGCATTTGATGTATCTATCTTGGTTCGCTTTTTCACGCGATTCTCCCTCGAAACATTCCTTGTCCTTGTCAGCATTACTCTGATGTACGAAGGATTCAATAATTTATACGGCCTGCAAGAAAAGTATCCGGTCACATCGGGATATTTTCAAAACGAGTCTTGCCAGTGTCTGAAAGACGTTAAAGCATATGTGAACCTCTCCTCCACGAGCACACCCCACCTCACCGCAGCTAATGGTACGAATGTCTTGATTGTTACGAAGCAAGTGTTGAATGTTGGATTTCGTGACTGCGTAACCAGTGGAGGCTATTTAAGTGGTTTCGGATGCAGTGACAACGTCTACTTCTTCGCCGTCATCCTGACTCTGAGCAGTCTCGCACTGGTTCTTTTCTTGGCCTCGTTCCGAATCACTGGATTTTTCCCGCGACATGTAAGTTGCTTGTTATACGTTCCCATTTGTTGTTTGTTTTTCTCTTGCTTTCTTGCTGCCTTTCTCTTCTAGTCTCTCTCTTTCAGTCTCTCTCCCTCTTTCTCTTCTCACTCTTTCTCTTTTTGTCTCTTCCTCCCATTGATACATTGATACTTTTGTTCCTTCTTTCTCGCGCTTTTCTCTGTTTACCCCCCCCCCACACACACACACACACACACACGCACACAGACATCCCACCCCGACTCTTTAACTTTCCTTGACTCATTCAATATTACAAGATGTCTTTCCCAGAGACTAAAGAGGCCTTTGTGTCGTACATTTCTCTGCTTGCTTGCACTATTTTCTTTCATTTCTTTCATTCTTTTGTTTCCTGAGCTCTTATTTTTATCATCTTTTCTATCTTCGTTCCTCGGTCTGTCTGTTATTATTAACTACAGAGCGTTGATAATTTCCTTTCTGTTACTACAATCTTCACTCACTTCTTGATAATTCTGTGATATCCGATTGTGTATGTTTTAGTTCATAATAGGAAGGGGAGTGGGAGCATGTGAGAGACAATATTTGGCAAAACTCGTTTCCGTAGGTCAAGATTAGATTAGAGACCGCCAGTCTACTTCTGGGCCGTAAGTTGCTGCTCATAACTCGAGATTAAAAGAAGTCGTTTATCTTGGATCCCATACTTGCATTGAACGCCCTTCATATCAAAGTTCCTCCATTCAATCTTTAGCTTTCCTCCTAATCTTGCTTAGTAGACGTTTACCGGTTTCAAGAAGTGACCAGGAAAATGTTCAGTGAGTAGGGGTGTGGTGATGAGAGTGGGGGTACTGTAATAAGAGAGGGTATGGTAATGAGGGTAACGGGTATTGTGTCGAAAGTAGGGGTGTGGTGATGAAAGTAGGGGTATGGTAATGAGAGTAAGGGGTATTATGATGAGAGTAGGGGTATGGTAATGAGAGTAAGGGGTATAGTAATGAGAGTAGGGCTATGATGATGAGGGTAGGGGTACGGTAATGAAAGTAGGGGTATGGTCATAAGAGTAGGGGTATGGTGATGAGAGTAGGGGTATGGTGATGAGAGTAGGGGTATGGTAATGAGAGTAAGGGTATGGTAATGAGAGTAAGGGGTATAGTAATGAGAGTAAGGGGTATAGTAATGAGAGTAAGGGGTATGGTAATAAGAGATAGTTGATAGACTTGAGAATTCACCTTATTGCTAATTTAGCATGTTTCCTTGGTAACGTAGGATCAGGGGATCAACATGATCAGAATCTTTAATCAAAACATAACCCGTTGTTGGTAGGTCTATAAGCTTACTTAGCATATACAAGTACAATCTTTATCAAACTAGGAATGGTTTAAGATTCAGCATGCGTCATTAAAATCAAGGACGTTAATAGATGATTCAGTTCACAGTGTTTTAATATAGTGCATACGTGCCGTCGATTTGATTGGCTTTCAGTTGCTGTGTTCAGTAAGCACGTGGTGTTCATGTAGCGCACATGAGAGAACATGCCGTATGATTTATTTAAATCAAGAAAGGAGGAGAAAGATGGCGAAGCTGATGACGTCAGTTGTTACATAGTATTTGAGGAAGAGAGATGTTGTTATAAAGTGAATAATTTTGAATTTCGGGGTTGCATTACATTGGGCGTCTTTGGTTGAGTCGTGGCTGAGTATTTTGTCAGATATCATACGCCCTCGTGTGTCCACCGTTGTCATCGCAGGGTTGGTATTAGTGCGATTTAAGATTGACACTGGATCAGGCGTTGTAAGAACTAACTTCAAAATTCGGTCATGTGCTATATTAACATCTGAGAGAGCAAGTAGACCTTCTAACCATTTTTGTGAAAGAGTTCTGCTTTCTTATCACGAATATGTTCTTTGCTTTCTCTAGTTCCGTTATATAGTGGGCGACTTTGCAACAGTTATCACCGTGGCCATCATGAGCGGCCTTGCGCTGTGCTACGAGGTCAATATCCCCTTCGTCTCCTTACCAACGTCGTATGGATTGACCGTATCACAAAGGACAACATGGCTGGTCCCTGCTCTGGGCAGCAGTACAGCGTGGATTATTGTGCTGGCATTTATACCCTCCATTCCACTAACAATGGTACTATTTCTTGAGCAACAGCTGACTGGTCTCTTTGCTAATAAACGAGAAAACAAACTGCAGGTAAAACAGGTGTTGACCTAATCTCGGAAGCGTCAAGCATTTTGACGTCCTTGATATATGTCTGGCAAGGTTTTGGAAGGGTCCTATGATGCTTCTGTTTGTGAAGACAGGGTTGAAACCTCGTGTTTGAAAGTTAATTGCTGAAATATGTCACCCGTGTTGTCATTTTGATGCCGTTCATTGTTTATGAGCGGGTTGAATTGACGTCTTTTCTCGTTGGTAGCATCATATATTGTCTAGGTTACAGATTCGAGTGTTGTGCATATGGACGATGCTTTTAGGTTGTCATTACATGTCAGTTACGGGTAGAGGGTATTGCCTAGAATCGATGTGGTTGTTTTTAGTAGGATTATATTCCAGTGTATTCGATCAGTTGTATTCTGTTCCATTTGATGGGATATTAGTAAGTCTAGATTGGATAAAAAAGACAAGAAAAAGAGAACCATTCAAACAGTACATGAGCTCAATATTGTCAGATTCCCCCCCTTCTCGCCTTGAAATTCGTTCGCCGTTGTCTTATGACCATTTTCTCCCACTAACCCGGCCCGTCGCCTCGAACACTTTCGAACCTATGCAAGGAGCGGGCACAACAGATTGTGGTGGAAAGGGGAGGTGAAGACTTTTAACATTACCTAACAGGGTGATTTCGTTGTCTTATTTGATTAAAAATGTATTTGAAATTGCTGTTTAAGCAGAACAGTGAATTTATACGTACTAAAATAAGTTACTTTTACTAGAGCATTAAGAGAACATTGGTGGATTACGAGCCTTTTTATTTCTGGAGAATATTATTGAGATGGTTGCGCCCCTCCCTCCGCAAGTCTCCGCCACTGAAGCTATGGTAGGGTCATTCAACCAGTTCTTGCTAATAAGATAAACGCGCCCTGTGCGGCGAGTTAAATCATCATATTAGATACGATGTTTACATTCTGAAGAGTTTGGCTCAATCAGCGGGGAAAATGGAGATATACTCGAATCGATGCTATGTTAATGATTGATGTTTCTTTTATATTTATATTTATATTTATATTATTTATATTATTTATATGTATATTTTTATATTTATATTTTTTCATCTTCGTTCCCTTTATAGAAACCGTTCGGGTATCACTTGGATCTGATATTAGTAGCCATCGGAGTCATTCTTGCATCCGTTCTCGGTCTCCCATTCCTTGCTGGATCCATCTTTTTTACATCCAACCACATACAGAGCTTATACGTTGACAGTTCAGAGCATGCAAGATTAAGATTCAAAGGTGTGAGGTAAGTACAAGCTAACAGACAGCTAACAGTTGTTTTGATTATGTTTATTACTGATTAAACGGCGGAAACAACGATGGTCAGTTGTAGTAATACGGTTCTTTAAGGGTAGCTATTTTTGCCTCGATTTGGCAGCAGCCTCGCAAAAGTACGTCATCTGAAGTTTCAATGGCAGGTCTAAAAGATGAACAGCGACCACGACTGACTTGGAAGAACTTCGTAACTTTTCAAACCAACGTGGAGTTTCGTACTCAGGATATCCGAAGTCAAAACTCGTACATTTATGTGAATCAGCATAAGTCGGATTGACTTTCTTCAAACAGCCGAAGGAACTGACTGTGAAGAAAGAATCTTTTGTATATAGCCTCGCTATCAAACGAAGTGAAAACGAGGGCTCTTCTAACCTGGAAGAACCGTATTGCAGTACGTGCCGTACTTGCTTCCAGGGTTGCCATTCAGCTGTAAAGCCTGGAATACTCAGGGAATTTAAATTTTGGAAGTAAGCTCAAGTTAAATTTAGGGATAATTCAGATGATTTATAAAAACGTAGGATGATACATTGACAGTAGTTTTGGTTTAAACTATACAAATATTAAAAATGTACTTCCTTCTTTGACAATGATACTATATGTCGGTGTGTATTTATTCATGTTAATAAGTCTTCAGGAAGCATGGCCTGAATCTCAAGGAAAAGCTGGAAACTCAAGTAATTTTGAAATCCGACTCTACGGTCACGCAGGCTTGGCTCGCAAGGGTTCCCATTGCCCTTACTCCATGAGTTGTACATTTGAACAGGACATTGTCAATATCACTGTGCCACAGGTGCACTACCACGCTCCATATCTACAGCCTATACTTGTCTCCTAATGTTGATTTTACTTTACTTATGTTTTTCATTGTTAAATGG
The DNA here is from genome assembly GCA_010016065.2 of Carybdea cf. marsupialis auct. non (Linnaeus, 1758). Taxonomy (NCBI): domain Eukaryota; kingdom Metazoa; phylum Cnidaria; class Cubozoa; order Carybdeida; family Carybdeidae; genus Carybdea; species Carybdea cf. marsupialis auct. non (Linnaeus, 1758). Next base: position 18,474 of record JAAAKL020002004.1, read on the forward strand.
ATTTCCCGGTTGATTATTCAGTCAATTCAGATACCACAGCTGTCGCAGGGGGTCACCGAGCAAGGGGTCCCGTTAATTGATACTTGGACTATTTCACACTCGAAGTGTACTAAACTGTTTGCTTTTGGAAAGAGTTAGAAGCTTTAGCGATGTCGGTCAGGGACGTCGTTTGTTTGGAACTTTGGCCATATTATCATGCCATAAAAGTGCTATTATCATGTCTTATCGAGCCCACCTTGTGCCTTATGATGCTTTTAGAAGGTGCAATGGTGTAACCGGTGTAACCGGCCGGCAGAAAAATAGAGGGGGGTGGGGACGACAGCGAAAAGGTTCAATATACATATTTTCACATAACAAAGTTAAGCAGCAAAACCTAGGAAAACAAAGAAATTCATTACTGTTGAAATTATTGGCGTTGCTTGTGGGCCCTGTCCCCCTTCCCCAATGGGTACACCCGTGGAAGATGATTAACGTTCATATGTGCTCCAACGTATTTGCGTTGAAAGTTCAAGGTAGGAAAGAGAAAACGTGGCGGAAAGAAACAAACAAAATTTCATATGAAGGCAAATGTCCAGGATACAGAAATGGGATGGGAACAGACCCTAAGAACACTGAGTGTTCGGTTTTTTTGACTTGACAGTAGTCTGTATGTAGTATTGTGGCCGTTTGGCTGATTAGGTACCCTTGTTTTTCCATAGAGAGCAGCGTTTAACATCGCTGACGGCAGTTGTGCTAGTTGGGTTGACCCCACTGTTCATGCCCGTTCTCAAGGTAAGCACTACTTGAAGGTTTATTGGTGGTTTTGTTTTTACACTCTCATCAGTTAGCTTCACACAAATAGCGATCGTGTAAAACAGTAGTCGGCAAACAATTTTGTGCGACGGACCTACTCTTGGTTTAAAATAAGCTATTTGCGGATCCCTTCCTGTATACGGAAGACTACGTGCGGATATCACAGCGCCTCTTGGGAACATGTAACTTGCTTATATATGCATTCGATTATCAGTCTCACCAATAATAATAGCACTTCGATTAATAACCTCACCAATTACATTCAATCACTCTTTGTTGATTCTTTTCGGAAACCACGGCACAGGAGACAAAAGATCTTTAAGTGCATACGCAATTATGCCTAATAGGTTATGGACCCCGACTGTTGTAAAGTAATAAATCGTAGTTGTAAGTTGATGACATAAGAACCGACGGAAGTTAAAGAAAATAATATGGAGCCATTTAAGTGAAGTTTTGTTTTTTAATTTGTTCGAAGTTATTTGGAATACATACCCAGTGTTCAACCTTTTGATAGAAGATAATGTCAGTGTTTGGCTTGACTTTTATTGGCTGTTTGAGAATCGACATCTGAGTATAAAACTTAATTTTATGGACAGTACCAAGCATGGGTAGAGCTCCTCGTAAGAATGTATTCAACCTTATACTGACATGCCCTCTGGTTTTGGATTTCATGCGAGTATCCCATTGTTTATATCTACATTTCTCTTCGTTTTGCAGTATGTCCCGGTACCAGTCCTGTTCGGTATTCTGATATATGCAGCTTTGCGTATGCTTCATAATGCCCAGGTAAGCATCGTTTGCATCTTCCTTTGTTGTGCGTAAACAAGGGCTTGTCAAACTTGCGTGTTTGATAAAGTATGGGCTGTAGAGAGGTATGATACGATACACCGAGTGGCAGGCCTTCCATGGTCAAGCCACATGGCGCTGAGAGCCTGGTCTCCAAAATTGCGTAGAGCTGGATGACAGTGCCATCTGGTGACGTAGTGGGAGATCATGTGGCTAGTAGAGAAATAGATCATTTTATCAACGGGACTCAGGTAGCTCAGTTTGTAGAGCGCAGGCCGTGAATGCGTGGGTCACGGGTTCGAATACTGTTGTTGACTTATTGTCCTATTTTTCTATTATCTATTCAAAGTATTATAGCTCAGTATTTGACTTACATTATTTAGCTTTTGATGATGAATTATGCTTTACACGCTCCCCCCCCCCAAACACACGCCCCCAAACACACGCACTCACGTGGCATATGTCATGCTTATGGTTTTTATGTCGCAAGTGTTTGGTGTAGCCATCACCACTAAGTACACCATCAATAAATCTATGGTTTGGATTCAGATCGACAAGTCATATCAGGATGGAATAGTTCATCGATATGGATAAAACGAAATTTTAAGTAGTAACATAAACAAGTTGATCTGGTCGATGCCCCATATGTCTCTGATAATGTGGATACTTACTGTGAGTGCCTTATTGTGATCATCTGTACTCCTTCGTATAATCTGTACCCCTGCTTATCATCTGTACTCCTTCGTATAATCTGTACCCCTGCTTATCATCTGTACCTGTGCGTATAATCTGTACCCGTGCGTATAATCTGTACTCTTGCGTATAATCTGTACTCCTGCGTATAATGTGCATCTTGCGTATAATCTGTACTCTTGTGCATAATCTGTACTCTTGCGTATAATCTGTACTCTTGCGTATAATCTGTACTCCTGTGTATAATCTGTACTTCTGTGTATAATCTGTACTCTTGCGTATAATCTGTACTCCTGTGTATAATCTGTACTTCTGTGTATAATCTGTACCCGTGCGTATAATCTGTACCCGTGCGTATAATCTGTACCCGTGCGTATAATCTGTACTCCTGCGTATAATTTTTACTCCTGCGTATAATCTATGCTCATGTGTATATACCTGTACTCCCGCGTATAATCTGTACTCCTGCGTATAATCTGTACTCCTGCGTATAATCTGTACTCCTGCGTATAATCTGTACTCCTGCGTATAATCTGTACTCTGGCGCCCCTATTGTAGTTAAAGAGTAAAGCCAAAAACGGATGCCCTTTTCATATACCAACTATCTCGCATGATTTTGCTCTTTTTACCAAGACTTATTAAACCTACATTTCGCGGAGAGCTGTTGTGCCAGCAATCTATCGACCCTTGAAAGTCGTTTCCTTGTATGGAACGACACAGGCTATCATTCGTTGTATAAGTTGATTTATTTAATAACGAGTCTCCCACGTACTGACTTATTTGCGGTCTTCTTCTTGATAGTTTGTGGAACGCGTCAAGGTAATGTTGATGCCAACGGAAACACAGCCTGATTTGATTTACTTACGTCAAGTTCCTACCTTGAGTGTCCATATCTTCACTGTGATCCAGCTGTCGTGCCTCGTCGTGCTTTGGGTGGCCAGAGCAACATATGCTGCGATCTTTTTCCCGTTCTTGGTAAGGAAATTGTTTCCTTATTTGATATTGCAATCGTTAAGAGAATTAGCAAATAATAGTTGCCGTACGAGCACATTCGAATTCGAACCGACGATGACGTAATATGAGGTTTCTGTCTGTTGACGCTTTGTTGTTGCTCTCGTTAGACTTGAACAACATTGTTATGCATAGACTGGCTGAGCTTCAAATTCCCAGGGCTGGATGCGATACCCACCATTGAAAGGTTGGGAGCTTTTTTGACCGTCTCTGAAATTGCGATATGTTGCCGCTTAATTGGTAAGCCAGCGCATAAACGCAGTGTGAGTCCAGGGTTCGTTTCCTAGTGATGACGTTATTCATTTTCTCTTTTAATGTTATTATATTCGTCCTTTGAGAGACTTCTTGTTAATCGAACATGTTGCCGTAGCAATTAAAAATATGTTTGTTTGCTATACCCAATATACCATTATAATCCTCGTTCCTATACTATGGGCGTGGAAATCATATCGCCGGTTGTTACCAGAATGATTACGGATTTCCAGAGCTCGGACTTCCCGTAGAGTCCAATTCAGTGTGGTGGGTTCACCCAGTTCAATGTTCAACCAGTTCACTGCGCAGCCAGTTCACTGTTTAACCAATTACACGTTGTTTTTTTATAAGAAACTCAGTTGCTTAGGTGTGAGGCCTCGATTTGGTCCAAAATCTAAGCGACAAGTTAAGCAACTCGAGGCCTCTGATTCTGGAGGGACAATTTTTAAAACGCCTGAAAACAAATCAAGAGACGTTTTTCATTAAGAATTGATTACAAACTGTTGATATATAAGAAATATCACACTGTTGATAATGTAAATTGTTCACCCAGTTAACTGTTCAACCAGTATACTGGTCCGCCGTGCCTCAAGTGGACATGCGTATGGAGTTTACTATAGCCCTTGTACAGGTCAGTTTTTTCGACATTCACTGTTGCGAATACTTGGGTAAAGCGCACAGCAGTGATCAAACTGAGGGAATTCTTCCCTGAAAGGGAAATCGGCAATAAGAATGTTTGTCGGAGATAACTTCGGAAGCATCTGTTTTAGACGTTTAAATCCTTTAGCCTCAAGTGTTGTTTTTAAACTGATATTTGTATTATTCACATGGTGAAATTTTGTCTCAGTGAACTCAACGGTATTACCCCACGCGCCGTCTCCCATAGTCAGACAAGCATTGTTACCTTGAGAACCCGAGCCCTTTCTTTCTCGACACTGTTTAATATCTAAACATCCCGATATTAATAGCAGCCTTTGTGGACGAAATTTCCAACCTGAGATACTTTCAAGTACAGTCGACTCGATTGGGGTTTATGAAACATGATGATGGACAGAAACTGCGTTCACAAAGCAGGATGGCGATTGCCCAGTGTTCCTTTAGATGCATCACACTGAAACTGTTTTCCCAATATTTAATCCTTGTAGGTAATACTGCTTGTCCTTGTGCGCGTTTTGGTGGAATTTATTTTCCCGGAACGTGACCTGATGTTCCTTGATGAAAAACTGCCACGCCCAATTTGGCTCAGACGGTCCAAGGCTGGCGGGGTAGACGAAGCATTAATGGAGGAAGAAGTCGATGGAGCAGATGCACAAGGGAAAACAAATGAGAATTGCATGGGCGAGGTAGTACTCGATTTTACGTCATAAGTGCAAGTGTATGTCGCTACGAGGAGCAAACGTTTTGTTCTTGTTGGTATCTTGATAGTTGTGCTCTAGTGACCGGGGTTCTATCTTGCGTAGTTGTATTTTTACGTGTGGAAAAAGTCTACTTACAGTTAGTACCTCCAGTATCTCTTTTGCAACCAATTATACACCTGTTCAGAGTCTCCATATTGGGATAGGCCCTGTCATCGAGTGCGCGAGTGTGACTTGGTGAACTTATGAAAAGCCCTGGTTTGACAAAATTTCTCCTCTAATTTATTTTCCAGAGTAAAGTTAATCATGCAAGTATTTTTGAACAACCATCTAGGTACATACTTTCAAAGCCTGAAAAATTCTTATCAAAACCTGGTTATTTGGACCCCGTGCATTAATTTTAAATTAAGTCAAGTTAGCAGCGTTTCTGTCTAACTTTTGCATGTTTTTACGGTCCTTTCTCATAGTTTGAATGAGTCGTAAACGCGATGTTTTTGTACTGCCCTTGGATGGTTGGATTACCACTGCGATATGCCCAAAAAACTAGCTTGCTATTTAAAACGTTTTTTGACGTCTCACTTTAATACGTTGTATTTTGTAAGTGGGAAGCCTGTCCCTCATGCTATTCTATGTTTTCTCGTTTTACAGGATGACAGTGTTCTGCTAGATGTTCGTAATGGGTCACATCACCCGTTCTGCTTATCTGAAGAGCTAAGAAAGACCGCTGTTTGGCAGCAAGTCATCAAAGAGGAGAATTCAAGTTCGTGTAACAGGGAATCACCGGTGGCGGAAGGAAGTCAGCGAAAGAGAAGGCGAAAGCAGTGCAAACCAAGGTACGGGAAGGGGGAGAAAGGAAACAGCAATGGAAAGTCATCAGAGAGATCACCAAAGGAGCGCAAACTCAAGAAATCAAGCAGTATCGACAAGGAAAAAATCAAACAAAGCAAAAAAGAGGAAGTTACTCCCCCACCACCATGGGAAGAACCGTATCAGTCCCCTCCCAGGACAGACATGCGGCTTTTAGACATACCGGAATTCGAGGTGCACGTGGATCCAGCATGCTCACGCAGCGGTTCGAAAACGCCAAGCTCATGTGAAGCATCGGAACATTCGAGCTCTTGACGCACTCGACGCTTGCTGATGGCGTGTGAGATGATGTCAATGGTTGTATTCTTCTCACAGCTCTCACAGACATACAATGTTACTTGTACAGACAGCGAGCAAGCAGAAGAAATACAGGCAATGATGTACTATGCCATATGTCTTCGAATCTAATTTGGACATCTTGGTAGGGACTCTTAATTCAATCGCACAAAGGCGCACTTGTCCAGTCAAATGGAATTTGGTGACGAGACACTTGCCGGCCATCACCGGACGATGGTCGACCTTAGGTTTGCACTGCACCAGTCCCCAAATCGGTTTTTTTTTTCAGGGAACATTCAGAGAAATAAAAATTGTAAAACAAAATAGTGTACATCGTTTCTTCTAGAGTTTGAGTAAACATCTCTGAGCGTTCCATTTGTTTATTGGAGGGATTAATGAAGAGTACGGTTGTTTATATATTGTCAACAACATGGGGTTCGCTTTTTACTGTTCTTCAAGTTTCTCAGATCGTATGTTTTCAACATAAAACCAGTGCTATTTTTCAGCTTTCTTTCTCAGGGCCTTAGAGAATCAATTTTGTTTTGAATTTTTCAGTCGCATTTATCATTGAAGATGTAAAAAAGGTCGTGTACAGAAGTACGCAATGGGAGGGACCATGAGTGGGTGGTGGGTTCGTAGCCAGCTACCTTATCTCGTAAAGAATCAATTGTTGTTTATATTTGACTCAACGCTGTACGAGCATGCGAATCTTGCGTTTTGAAGGAAGTTTGTTTGATCCCAATCGGTTATTCCTAAGGTTGGATTTTAGCCGATATCACGCCAGGTCACGTTTGGCATAAGTTACTTGAAAGCTGATTTGTCTTCAGCCGTCAGTGTTAGACGTCGTGCGTAGAATTCCAAATTTTTACCTGATGGCCTATACCACAAAAAGCAGTTTTCCTAAGAGGCAAGTTAGTCAGCAGTATCAGACGAGTTCTTGTTGATGTGGGGTTTTTACTCATTAGGGTTCTGGTATTGTTGTTTTGACCATACACAATCTTTGGTATAGGAATCTAGTTTGTAGGGTTGTGAAGCCCAAGATGGACAGAAGCGGAATAAAATGGGAATATATAAGTCACGTAACACGTTTTGCTAGAAGTACTGTGTTTCGAAAAGTTTGTTGATGGCACAGAACAATAAAACTGCATGAAATAGCGAATTCATTTTGTACTTAAAGGCTTTTTTCGTCTGACACTCCCCAGAGTACAATTCGTTAGAAAATGCCCGAAAAGGGAGTCAACGAAATTGAGTACAAAATGAATTCGCTATTAAATGCTGTTTCCTAAACTTAATGATAAATAGAAATTTGCAGCAGTTAAACAGTACGGAAGGGTCACATCATGATTTTATGGAATTCACATATTCAACATTTATTTGCAGTCGCATCATTTTTCGTACAGATAAAGATAGTCAATTTTTTTAGAACGACTTCTTAGAGCCCTTCCATGATTTTACAAACGGGGCAAAATTAACAATGTTACCTTTTCTAGATTTAAACGGTCGTTATTTTTAGCTGACTTGACTTGAACGCGATGTTTTGTGTGATGGGGTATTGATAGTTGGTTTACTTAGTATTGACAAGGAACTTAGGAAGTTTAAGATGAAAATGACAGTTTGCATTGACATCGTTTGTCTGAATATCGTACTCAGCAGGAAAACAATATTTGGGAAGTGAATTTTTAGACATGCAGGGAGTGGGTGGGTAGAAGCTGTTACGGTACGTTTAGATGATTTTGGTGGTAGATTGAAGGTAGTAATTAGGGCTTCATTTTTCTGTCGCTGAATCGTAACCAAAGTAAATAGCTTTGATTAATTTATATGTTTTACTACCCCTGAGTGAAAAAAATATCGGAAAAGATTAATTACATGTGGGTGGCATTCAGCTCCCGCGCAATACTCTATTCTATATTCTTAGTTGCCAGTGGATGCTTCAGATTGTTGAAGCCCGTGCTCTACACTTTCTGCATCCCTTACTATTTCATCCTGGCAAGTTTGACTTAGTCACTACCGTTCTCATTTTGAGTAGGAGGCTGGCTGCGTACCTGTCTTGGATGAGCTTGAGTTCGCTTTGTTGTAAAGACATTGTAGGACTGTGATATCCAACAACAATGAAAGTTTTGTTGTCGTTTATGACGTTATATGAGAATGATGTAAGCAGAGCCGTAAATTTCTCATTGTGCTGATTTCGTAGTTGTAGGCTGTTGTGTAACATTTGAATGTGACCTGCTTCGTTGTTTAGTTAGGTTTATTGTAGGTAAAGGAGGTACTTGTACAGACTTTCTGGTGGAAGTTCTAGTTGAAATGGGAATTCAGTGACGATTGGCGAAAACTCTTTTGATAGTTAATGTTGCAACTACTTGTAGGCGCCCCTTAAACGACGTTAGTGAAGGTTAGAAAACGGGTCATGTGTACACCAATACCCGTTACCCAAGGCATTATTTATGGCTGCGCCTAGTCACCCTAACATCGACGGCATCCCTTATTGTGAAGTAAACTGCTATCTCAAGATACCTTTTCACTCCGATTCAGTTTATAAAGCCCAGTGCTTATTGGTGCAGGATCCCGGCAATTACTTCGCCGCGGAATGATGCACAATTTTCACTATGATGTCGTTTGAGTAAACTTGTCCGGTCGCATTCGATAGTGTATGAGGGGGCCGTTGTCTCTTTGAGCAGGAGCTGCGTACAATTTTGAAAAGGATTTCGCTGGCAGATGTTTAGGATATTATTTATTTTAATCTGATTTATTTATTTTCAGTCACTTCCTGTTTGTGGAATTTGTCGGCCTTGTCTTGTTTGTTTGTTTGTCTTTTTCGTATCTTGCAGTTTGAACTATGGGGGATAAAAAGCGACTAATTTCGGCTATGCAAGACAAGATCATGATAAGAAAGCGTATTTGGTACCAGGCTTATGGTTTGTTGGCAGATATTGCTAAGATTCTCAAAAAATATTTCCACCCGTTTGAAGTTGCGAGTTCAGAAGGGGTTCCTCGTACTAGATAGACTGGTTAGTAATTTCATCAATCGAAATCCTCACTCTGAACATGCAGAAATGTTTCGGCGGCTTTATGAGAATGCTGCACATGTGATCAACACCTAGCTTAGGAAATCTATGCGTAAGTGTTTACGGCTTGCATGCTGACAGAAAGGGACCTTTTTGCACGTAACATGTAAACGCGAGGCCTGTGAGAGTGTGCTGTTGGATGATAGGACGCCTCGCATAGATATAGAGGGAGTGACGGCACGTGCACCTTCATTACCCCATTCTATGTTTGCACGATATTCAATGTCGTTTGCTGAGGAAATGCGGGCTCTGTGTAGTAGATTGGTAATAAACCAATGATTGATTGTAGGACTTTCCTCTCTGCTACGATTTGACGGCACCTGTCCGAAAAACGTAGGTTACTCTCCCTCTCTCCCCACCCGCCG
>JAAAKL020002005.1:0-27923 GCA_010016065.2 Carybdea cf. marsupialis auct. non (Linnaeus, 1758)
CTAAACTGACTTAAAAAGCATGTCTGTTGACGTCACGTCACGTGTCTGTTGACGCCCAACTAGAACTTAGACTACTTCCCGATCAACAGACATACCTATCGGAAGAACCCATAGAAATAAATCATTTACTGAACGTTTTCAGTAAGATACTGCTTCCCCTACTCGGAACGAGAGAAAACTTCTCTCTACAATTCATTCTGGGTACTTCACAAACTGTTGGTTCCTTTTGGATTTGCTGTTTACTAGAGTACTATTTTTTGGGTGGTAACATGCACATAATTTGGCAATAAAATACAGGTTAAATCAAACTGAAACAAAACATATGGCAGAAATAAAGTTAGGGACAGAAGAACAGCAATTGACGTCCGGAACATCATCGTTACATAATGATATTGTAAAAAGTAATAACAGATCTAATTTTGGCTACTAAAAAGGCACTTGCCATCGTATTATTACCGTCATCGACTGCATTTTATCATTTCCTACAAGTTGTAGGTCAGCTGAGAGAAACAGATAACAATAACAACGTAAGAATGAAATACCTACCTTGACATTGATTGTCTCTCTGAGTAGATTATTTTCAAGTTTAATATATTCACAGATGTATATCATTTTATAATGGTTATTACATCTCTTTGGATATCTTAAATGTATTTTATGTATCACGTTTACGTAGTATTATTGACGAAATTGATTAGAAAATATCAAATATTAAGCTAAATTGTTGCATAATTTACTGTTCTACAGGAAAAACCTACTGTTCCCAAATTTTTTTGATATTTAGAATATCCGTTGAATGTTGTAGTTCATTTTGAGAACTTTTAAGACCTTATAGTGGCTGTGATACTACTTCGAATTTTTTAACTTGGCACCGAAGTACGATGGCAATATATTACGTCCCCAAATAAATACAATTGCTCTTACTTCCCACATTAAATATCAAAATGTGCATATTTTCTGTTATTATTTCTTACATCAAATCATACAAAAGTATCTAAATTAGAAATTTACAACATTCCCCTTTCAATGTAGCTATTAAAGATATATACAAGCATAGCACTCCTCTCGAGAACTGTGGGAGAGTGCTTTTTCTTTTCTTGCACCAATACTACATTTTATCTTGCTCTTGTTTCAAATATAGTACACAACAGCTTCTAATTTTAAACCAAGTAAGCTAGACGTAAGCAAAATAGCCATTTGTATCAAATTTTGCCAAGTCTTAAAGAGTGAATAGATTCTTTAACTGTCATTTTGGATATTTCTGAATTCTGCAAGACCCGGTAGAAATTTCATAATCATCTGATTCTCACGTGATAGTCGTTGTTGATGCGTAAAATTGTAAAAAGTCTACGGGTTATATGTACAGTGCTTCAATGGTTCCCAAACCAAAATAGGTTATGGGCCATTGAAATATAAGATGTCCCTTAGGGGGCTTTCAAACTTAGACTAAAGGATGCACAATATAAAGACACAAGAAGAAACATTGTTTGAGGTTGTCTCTCCCTGCATCCTTACCAAGTATTTCCTTACTATTAGAAATCAAATTCTTGACTGTTTGAAAAAGCATTCGGTGCTAGGGGAATAATTAATAAACCTGATTACCTGGCTAAAAAACCTGATTATTTTTGGTGAAATGATGTAAATACCATAAGAAATTTATGGCTGCAAACATAAACATATCTTAAGTTTGTTATGCATTAATCTTTTCATATACCGTCATCTCTCATATATCATTACCTGTAAATATATCATATACCTAACCAGCTCAGAAATCCTTCTAAGGGTGCACATGAACGTAGGTTGTTCTAGTGACTTATCTAGTTAGCTCTAATATTTCCAATTAACATCAAATTGTGAACATTCTTAAAAGGCTCTAATACTTTTCTAGGTAAAAAATAACGGCAATTTCTGGTATCACAGATCTGTATTTATTTGTTATGGTTAACCCTGCTCAGAAATTGTAAGTTAAAGACAAAATGGGTATCATGACCGACAATGTAACAGACATCAGTGTAAATGCCTTTTCTTGTTGCATTTCCCCTTCGTGGGTTGTCTATGTACTACGGTAAGCTGCTGTATGAAAGAATTCTACAAGTCGTGCCAAGAGAGGGACTGGAAACAGATATTTAGTATTTTATACCAGTACAATTACTGCTGTGTTATAATTCCAACATACAATCACCCACTCCTTCACCAAATGCTGACAATATTGGAAATATGCCTAGGGCAAGTGAGTGTCTGGGAAAACAGTGTGGTTGTTAAGAAATTTTGAAATGAAACCGATTTTGTAAACAGACTCGCTTGCACCCCTACGCGAACACTCTACTATAATACACGCGTTTACAAAACTTAATGTATCAAGAAAGAGGAATGAATGACACAAAGGAATGCTTTGGTACTAATGCACGCATTGACACAAAGGGAGTTTCATAAATGCATTAATATTTGACTTTCAATGATTTAGCAAGACTATGTTAAATAAGCGGGAGTCATTCACAAGGCTGATAAATCAACTTATAGTTTTTAGGGGGTTTCTTCTCCCTCCTCGCAAAAAGGATAAAATAAAATGATTGTGCAGATCCATTATTGGTAAGCATAAGATGATTTATAAAGCATCAGCATAAATATACATATAATATATGATTCAGTATTTTATGTCTATCATATATAATAAATACATCTATATGCAAATGAAATGTATATTTATGCATACATATAAGACTATAAAAGACTAAAATGCCTGATGCAAGCTTGAAGCCTTCGGTTGTTTAAAAAAACTATCAAGTATGATATACTCAGAGTAACTTAGTTCTTTCTTCATGTACAATTTTAATACCAACATATCGGTAACATTAATGTTTAATATATATATATATGTTTGAAGTGATAAAGATTATATCGTAAGCTTTGAATTAAAGAGTATTTTTTGAGTCTATATATATATGTGTGCATACATATGTTGGATATTTGATTCAGTGTTTTGTTTCTATCATTCGATGTTAGCCAGTCTTTACATTTTCTAAAAACGTTTCAGTCGAGAAACCGGCTCTGCATCCCTTCTGTACCACGATATAATCAGGTACGCAATTTTGGATCCGTTTCTCCCTCATTACATAGGGATAATCACTTCCTGTAACTATCTTGCCGTAGATGATGACGGATTTATCTTTGAGTGTCTTAAAGATCCCTAGGCTTAAAATCTTCTACTCTTAAATTATTCTTCTGACTTTGATTCACTTCATATTTTCTTAATCTCTTTTATTAAAATGCATTTAAGTAAAATCCGCTTGGTATTGCAGAAACCTCCCACAATTCATTTATTTCTAAGCCATTTAACTGTGGCTCGATCTGCCATAATTTATTTAGGGCATCTTCTCCACCCTCAATTACCAATCATTATCATCTGTTATACAGCGTGAAAGGCACTCAATACGAAAATGTTATTAGTACTTAGACGGTCAAGCCACAAAATATTTTATTGTTAGTGTATCTATTACCATGACAACCGACTTTCCATTTCTATTGGTAGGTCAGTTGGATACAGGCTTGTACAGGAAACACTTTCGCATCCTTACTGACATCAATTAAATCCTAGGAAAAGAGACCGCCAGTTTTCAATGAGGTAGGCGTACTACAACTTAAGACATGAATAAGGAAGGAGTCAGTTGAATGTTTCGTAGGCAGAGGTCTCAGGGATGTACTTTTGGAGATTATATCCGACGATATCGATATTATTTCATATTGAAATCTTAGTGTAATTGAGTTTGCACTGTTCGGCAGATTATGAAGCTTGCTTAGAATGAATGTGTAAGCTTTAGTCTATTAAACATAAGATATAAACAGATTCCGCTATGTTTACGAATTGGGAGAGTCTAACAGTGGGCAGATACTTATAACTGATTGGAAAATTACATTTTACTTATTACCATGGCAACAAGCAAGAGAAAACAGACGAAAGGTATAACAAAGAACCACACAAATATCGAAGGTTTACGAATACTTAATATTCCACAAAACTGTAAAATATGAAATTTTGTTATCCAAAACAGTAAGGAAGAATGCTCTATAACGTAAAATTTGAACTCAATAATTTAGCACAAGATCAAAATACAAGAGAAGAATTGTGCCAAATAGACTATGGTGATATCACTCCATCGTGCATCATTCATACCTGACAATAACATAACGAATGTGGAAGCATAAGCATTAACAGCACCATCAATCTGCAGCACTCATCTATCATCATTGTTATTATTATTATTATTTATTATTGTTATTGTTATTGTTATTGTTATTGTTATTGTTATTAGAAATAAGGAATGGCCCCAACCAGATCTCTTGACTTGGTAGGAGACATGTACCATACCCATTCCTGTATACCTTGTTTGTAAGTGAGTACTGGAATTGTAATGGCGGACAGATAATAAATAAATGGAAGTTTTAAAAATTATTGTTATTATTGTAATATTTTACGAGGTTGCCTCAACATCAAAGGTGACCTGAATGAGCGATCCCGTTATTAACTAGTGCTCCGGTCTCGTGAGATCTATGTCTGTCTGGGTAAGTCTTGGCAAGGTATCAGGGAATCATTAACATGGCTTTGAAAACTGTACGTTTTGCACTTCTGTAGCAATGTCTAACAATGTACAATGATGGCAGCCTGATAACATATGATGACTTTGGGCGAGGTGTTTATGCTTTCCCTTATTGTTTATAAGTTTCTTTCCATCTTTATTCCCAAGTTATTTCCGTGGAATAACATGATTGCAACTGTGGTGCGAATAGAAATTAGACTTTCGTGTAAGTACGTCTCGGTATGAAGAAAGCGTTAGAAAAAAGCAAATTTTTTATTATTAGCAGCCTAGCATCAAGTCTTCACTCGGGAATATTAACATTTGAGCTAGCTTCATTAGTCACAACTAAATATATGCGGGTTACTTTATATTTTTAAAAAGATTGCTCTTAAATTTTCTTCATTGTTGTACAACGTTTGTCTCGAGCGTTATATATATATCTTACACATAACAGTGTAAACCAAATGAACTATAAAAAGTATTTAAATTTCTGTTTAAAATGAAAGGAGGAAAAGAAAGACGGAAACGTGTAAAAGTTGCTCGCTAAAATAAGATCTCTCATTACTCGACTTGATCAATATTTCTAATTTTGAGTCTAGCTGCATATAAAACATTTGCAAGATCTTATGTTCTAGCTTTTACACTCCACTAGAGCCAACCCCCAATATACTCACGAAAACATAACTTAAGTAAAACAAGGGATTACACATTTGATGTTTGCATATTTCATGTTAAATTTACTGCACCTTGATGATGCATTTGATTATTTTCATTCTACTATTTTCCTCTCTTGAGGAATGTTGTTAATCTTTGACTTCGCCCCTTCTTACTGCACTTCCTCTTCATTCCAAGCAGTGCAATCGTCAAGATATCTATAAACTGAATTCACGGTATCTGTTCAATTACAAACACAGGTTTTGAGTCGACTTTCCTCTGATATCCTATATCTGAACAGGGGCCGAGAAAGAGGGGAGCTGCCGAACCATTTCTTTCGCTACATAGTCAATTTTCTACCAGTGACTCTTTGCTCTGTACTGTAGGGAGCAAGGCTGTTTAATTTTTAGATAAATATTTTCCCTTCTTTTTACTCAAAACCAAAACTTGAAACAGCTCCCTTTTCCAAGAATGTTTTAAAGCGAAACATTCGAGTTTTTACGCTCTTTGAAATTATGTTAACACTTGCACAGTAACAAGCTATCAGCTCCCTCTTGTCTCTTTATTCCCTGTCCTATGCAAAATATTTTTAACAGAAATCATTTCTTTATATTTACAAAAACAAATTGTTTATTACACAAGGACATAAATATAATCAAATTGTCTTTCATCATCGTCATCATATTATCCCAAGCAAAGTGAGCGTAGGATTTTTCCTCCGGTATTTATTTTGCACTCGTTGTTGCACCCGTGCTGCTTATCGTCCCTGCAAAGGAAGGATTCTTCTATTATAGACGTCGTGAACATGGGAATTGAATACCGCTACGAGCAATGCCAAAATAGCATTTTCCTGTTTAGCTGGACTCGGCTTCTCACAAAGCATTCTCGTTTATCATACTTGGACTCTTCAATGTTATCGGATTACGGTGAAACTCCACCCTTGTAAATTAAGCGTTTGATCATTGCTATTTGGCCGTACAAATATGATCCCCGCAGAATTAAATCTGTATTGAGAGTGGGCAATGCTGATGTTATCAATGGGTCAGAAAGATGTTCGGACTTTATATTTCTTGGTAATGAGAACCTTGATCTAAAAATATGTATTCAAATCGTTGAGGTTTGATAGGGACCATTCTCGGCTTTGAGAATATTTCATAAAAGCCAGCAAAGATTTCATCACCGTAAAAATTACGATTGAAGCCTTTACAACAACAATGTCCCTCAATATATTGGTACTTAGATGTTTCAAAATCTCTACCATAAATTCCTATCTAAAGACGTTTGTTTCTATGCTACTTATGTTCAGGAATGACCAGTTTGGAACCGGTTACACGTTTACGGAAAACACTTACCTAAAACAGTGCTATTTAAACGTACCACCGTACACGTGAAACGTTTGGAATCTAGAGCCTCGAGTTGCGCAATGTTACGTATAGTAAAGGGAACTTTACATTTAAGAGGCTTTCATTTCTCAGAAAGGAAGGGAAAGAAAAGATATATCAATTTGAAAGTCAATATATCTTTGAAGAAATATGTAGCCGATCGATCAGTTGAAAACAATAACGACCAAGTAGGGAATGTCTGATACTCTCACACGCCAAACTGATACATTAGTCAGAAATGGCCATGACAACCCTCCGAGACACACTTGGACAAAATACAAACGGAGAGACAGAGCGAGGGGTTAATTTTGAAAGATAATCTGAAGAAGTTAGGGAAAATTAGAAAAGAGGTTCTGCAATGTGTTAACAGGGAGTGTGTGGTGTGTTCATTTTTCTTACGAATTTAGAGGAAAGGTATTTGGCTCTATATATTTAAGCCGAATAAATTCAGAGGTAGATTCACTAGACCCTGGGCAGGATATATCATTCCTTTTGAAAGACGTATCATCTGGTTTTGATGCTCATTACCATTTCCTGGGGAGTATATTTTTAAAAAGCTCAGAAATTTTGGTCCCAGAATCCATTGCGATGTCTTTTTATCACATGGAGGAAGTTTTGGAAATTTCATGAAGTATCTAAACATAGTATTACTTACTATTTGAAACAGATTAAAATCTTCAATCATTCGTGAAGTGTGGTTAATGTCTCAGTTTATCTGAGCTTTGTCCTGCCAATCTCTATGAAGAAGTTATTGATTCTATGATGGACCGAATATAAATCAGGATTAGTGGCCTAGAGAACAACTAGTTTAAATCTGAAGTGATATGAATCATCGTTTTTTTAGATATTGCTGCTCAAGAAGCACGAGTTTACTGGCAACAGACTCCCCTCCCCCCTTTCCATATCTGTCGAAATCGGAAACGCTCATACCTGATAGGTGGAGAGCGAAAACGAGGTTCAATTTCTAACGGCATAATAGAAGTTTGCTGAATAATCAACTAAGAAGATATTCAAAGAGACGTCAATAAACAAGACACTGAATATGCATCATCGTAGGATTTATTCTCTTGTAATAAAATTCAAGATGAGTTGAACAGAATAATTGTCATTTTCGAGAAGCAATCAGTAAGAGGAAGACATTAATCATCACGATGTGTTTGATGTGTTCATCTAAAATCATTTAATCGCTAACAAATGAAAGACCATTTATATTGATTACAAGTATTATAATACCAAATTATGACACTGGTTTATAATCATATAGGCAGAAGGAAAAATGAACAAATGTAGAAATAATGAATTGAATACAGTTCCCCCCTTATGAAAAAAGGGTAATTACGCGACAACGAGGATGGTAATCACCCATACCAAACGTAGGCTAGCTAACGAGCAGAAAGTCTGATGTAGTAATACAATGATAATTTCTATATAGCATTAATCTGTGGAGGGAGTAGGTAAACTATTATGCGTCCCACGCACGGAAGAAAGACAATAAAATAAAAACAACAGTTAACAGAGGAAGCTATTTGCTGTTTCGATCATATCAGGGCTGACGAAACTTTTTCCTGCCATAGACCTGCTTCCGATTGATGATATCCCGGCACAAAACAATAAAACTGCACGAAATAGTGAAAACAGTTTAGTACTAAAAAGCTTTTCAGTACTAAAATGTTTTCGCTATTTCGTGCAGCTTCAAAGTACATTGTAGATCCCACATAATATCACTGATATTCGACGGGATATTGAATCGGCACAAATACCTACCTTTATCTGTTCAATACCATTAAATTTCGTTCATGGTTCCTACGATATCGGGATCATCTGAATGTTTGAAAGAACGATTTCAAAATTTTAACAAATAGACTGTAATCTGCTACACTTTTCTTTCATCCTCTTTCCTGAAAGTGAGACATTGCCATCGATTCATTTCGAGCACATTCGCAAAATAGAATAATCAATAGAAGCACACCATTTACAATTTGTACAACAATTTATATCGATCGCGGTTTTGGAATAATATTTTTTTATTCCTAGAATCTCTTACGATGATTGAGTTTCAGTGGCATAGATCACGCCACCAACTGAAACTGGAGTCTGTAGATCGTTACCATCACCAACGTGCTCTTGCAGCATGGTATCTAGAAAGATAGAGGAGGGCCTTGAAACCAAGATAGTGAGAACATGGTAAACCTGTAAGGATACCTGTTTACTTAAATATTATTACTATAAAAATCTGAGAATTTGCCTACATTTTACACATTTTTCAGTGTCCAAAAACGTGTCACTTATACAGATATCTTAAAACATGATAACAGTCTTTTCATTTCCTATAAATCCTACTCAAAAGTTTTCTGTCTGCACTCCGAAAGATTGGTGTAAACAGTGTCAGGCGAAAACATCTAGTAAAAAAAAACAGTTACAAAACTTAATTTTCAAGAATTAATGTCATACACAAGATGTACTGTATGAATGAAAGAAACAACTCAAATACTTCTCAAGTTATTTCGAAAACGTGCAAATTAACTTCATTCGTGCAGAAGTTGTGAAAGAGAAAAATAAACGGAAGAAGAGGGCTTAATAGGATGGCTGATTTTTGTAGATCTGTGTTCCTCTAACTATTCTGAGTAAAAGATGTGCCGAACTATGACACCTATTCTCGTTCTTAAACTAAAATTGATTACAGGTGTAGTCTGTAGACCCTTTTTACACGAGAGTGGATCCAAATGGATTTATGTCTAAACTGGTCCGCATCAGCCATGCGTTTACACTAGACGTAGTGGATCCGATCACATTTGGATCTGCTATCCGTGCTCGTTTGGGATCGCTTTGAAAACTGGACTCGTTTGTCTCCGAAGCCTGACAGGTGTCAAGAAAACGCTTGGAATCGGATCCAAATGGGCTCTGATCGAAATTGAGGTTACAAAATTTCCAGTATGAGGTATATTCCATACGATGACATAGCTGAAAAGATACTTGTGACAACCGACATTCAGTTATCTGAATCCATCTCAATCTTGATGAAATGAACGAACTAAACAAGAGCGAGATCAACAGTGCAGCTTAGTGTTGCGAACTTGAGTAGATCTACTCTTTCCACCAAGATATTTTTTAAACATTTCCCGCGCATGCGCTTTGCAGCGGATCCAAATGCTATCCTATACGTACCAACGTCAACGCCTGCAAAAGCACGTCAGGATTCAGATGAATCCGCTCTTAAATGAATCTGATCTCGTATTAACGGAGTTTATTAAGGTGTATTAAGGCATTTGAGTCATTAGTGAAAATAAAGATGAAAACCACTATTAGGCAAACAGTTTACCGTTTCGATAGCTCAAGAACATTTCTTTGATTTCGAAATGAAGATAGATTATCAACTGGAATGTGACACCTTAGCGTCTTTGTTTTGAAACGTCTTATATTGTTCTTCTTTCTGTGGATGCTAAAATGTCAAGGTTGTCAAATGTGGAGTCAGACGATATAAGTGAATTAGTATTGGACCGCTTAATTAATGCTTGAATATCCATAATCAGATCGTATTCAATAGTAATGAGAATATAAACAAACGCTGCTCCGCCCTCTTGCCTTGTACATTATCATCCAAATCAAAGCAAGCATTTTTATAACACGGTGACTAAAATTACGTGGGATGCATTTTTAATTTTTTCACGATTTAAATCGCAGGAAAAACAACAATAATGTTGCGCATGCTCTTGTAAAGGCTTCTCCCGTTGATCGAGGTATCAGCAGCCAAAGAAAATCTCGAAAGGCGTTGTTTGAAGATTAAAATTATATGGGATGTGGAAGAGGGCACAGCTTTCGTCCCTCCCATGCATGTTTTTATTTGGTAGTGATGATAACATGCTCTGTTCAGTCCACCAGGTGGTTACTCCTGTCTTATTGCAGGACCGAATCTGCTGCTGTGTCAATATTACTTTGTCTACCTTAAGGTGCCGTGCAATATTCCGAAATAGCTTCGTGAAAGCACATGGAAACAACATGAGATGATGTTTATCATACCATCAGCATCCACTGTCAAATTAATCATTACCTGCAGATCTTAGACAAAGTCTACGACAGTATTGGCTGACTATTTATGTGATTTTTCTAGTCATGGTTGGACAGAAAAGAATACTCCTAATGGTTGTTGATCTACTTAATCACAATAAAACTCGTTTTAATAACCCCAACAGACCTACAGTGTAGATAATGCGATGGAATGGAAGCTAATGAAGCCTGATATATTTACTTTCGGGTGTCTTCAAACTCACCTCATACCCTGTATGCAAATCCTCAAAAATGCCCTACCTACTACATTTGTACTACTACATTTATCATATCATTTCTGTTGCTTGCTGTTAAAGAAAGACGTTTAATCCATTCACGGAAAAATATGTTTCTATTGTCTTGCGAATAATGAAACTACTTCGAATAAAGTAGACCTAAAATTGAAGAAAGTGGAAACAGTTAATAGTTAGACGGTTGATCCAGAAAGTGTAAATTCAGAAGTACCTTTTGTGGCCACTCAAATGTAGAATGAGAGTGAGTTAAAATATATTATTTACAAGCACAGACAGTTGTCTACCGGCTATTTTACTTATTTTAGTTATTAATGGCATGAAATAATGATGAATCCTCCCTTCCTTCAAGAAACTTTCTACAGAGTCGTCGGACTACGATGCCACCTACATTCCAGTAAGAGTCCTTCAAGTTCTATATCGGATCAAGTTCCTTTTCAGACTATTCTAGCTCAATATATATTTTGGGCCACGTCCTAGATATAGAACTGCATTCATTAACAAAGAGATAAAAATTGTCTTTCCTCAATTAAGAAATACTCTCACTCTATCATCTGATGAGAATCTGCTCTTGTTGAACAAATTCACAATTCTAACATTCACTAAAAATTCGGCCGAACACCTGCAATACTGACTTAAATACAGGGCTTTCCTTTCAAACTGAAACAGACTCGAATAAAGGAAAACCACATAAAGATATGAAACAAGAATATAAGTTTAACTTGAGTAAAAATTAAATTAAAAAAAAACCAGTTTCGATTGCTATTTACTATCAAGGGAGGCTAACCTCATATTAGTTGCAAAACTGGCGCTATACTTTGCCAAGGTGCAGCCTGTAATTTTGTCTTGCGCTGCTTATTGGTTACTGGCATCTAAACCCTATATGTACAGTCATTCTCAATTCGCAACCCGGAGAGCCGGACGATGGACACTGTCTCACTACTATCACAAAGTAACAAGAAATCAAACTAAACTACCAGTACTGTTGGCTCTGATCATCGAAGTGTCATAACTAAACGTAAACTAGTAGAGCAGTGACATGAAGAACCAACTATCTGTGCAAGAGCTAAAAAAATTACATTCCATTAAATAATTAGATCAAGTATGACAGCCCACTGATGACGAAAACATTACCAAGCCAAGGCAAATGAGGAACTATAAGGGAATTACTTCCATACATGAAGAGAGTGAGGAAAATGAAAGGATCAGATGATCCCAGGGTTATCAAGGCATGGAAAGAAACTACGACTGCTACTTATTGGTACTTTTAGGACCCGGCCACTTTAAGAAACTTCTTTGGGCAGAGCCAATAGTTAAAGAAGGTCTGGAAATATAATTAACCAAAATCCAAGAGAAGATAAATATCTCCGATGAACTGATTACAGTAAAAGGATATGAATATAGCAAGAATTCAACGAAAGGCAGGAAAGAATGTGGACTAGTTGGCAATCCCCAAGAAGTGTTTGAGCACTGCAATCTAGAGGATATCATAGGTTTTGCAAGCACAATTATCGAAGGAGAAAAACAGGCACAATGTTCAGGCAGTGATTTAACTCCCCTACCAAAATCTGGAAATTTAAGTATTTCAGAGAATTATAGAATTATATTGATTTCAGTTTAAGCAGAAAGTTGGTAAACAAGACGATACTGAACTAGATATGGCCAAGGATTGCTAAATATCTACGTCAAAATCAGAACGGTTTCTTTCCCGGACGCTCACCTACTGCACATATTGTGGCACCAAGGAAATCAATTGAAGGAGTAAAAGGCGATAATCTGAAGGTTGTCCTGATGTTCTCAAATTTAAAAAAAGCAATTCTTGACAGTATACACCGTGGACGACATTCCGAAAAGATCAATAGGGCAATTGATAAGATTAACATAACAGTCGACGGCAAATCATTTACTTTGAAATTAAAACTGGAGCTCCACAGGGTGATATATTGGCACCATACTTCTTTACCATTGTGTTAGACTAACACCTTGGGGCAAGCAATAAGTGAAGAGAGAGAGGTCCTTGGGTTCAAGATAAAACGGAGAAGGAGTCGTCAACATCATCCTGTAGTCCTAAAAGACATAGACTTCGTAAATGACATTGGAATCATTGCAGGGGGAACTGGTAAATCACAAGACATGCTCACAAACATAAAGACCGAGGCAACAAAAGTAGGATTGCATTTTTATCAAAAGGAGACTTAATGATGCAACTTTAAATTAGCGGGAGACTCAACAAATGAAGCAAGAAATGTAATAATGTTGGAAATAGTGGATAATTTTAAGTACTACGAAGTGTGGACATAAAGCACCGAAGTAGATTTTAAAGTAAGGAAGGGCTAGTATGGTCAGCATGATATCGAACACAAACTTAAGGCGGAGTATTAAAGAAAGTATGTATCTTGACAAAGTCAATTCTATTCTACGATACGGAAATGAAACTTTGACAATCAACACGGTGATGGAAACGAGGCTAAATGGACGTTACACAAGGATGTTGCGAATGACTCTTGATGCATTATAGCAATATGAATAGTTAAATGAACGGCTATATCAGAACCTCCGACCAGTGCCTTCAAGGTAAGGTATAGATAAGACTGAAAATAGCAACTCACTACGTGCGACACCCTGATTAAGAGGCATTGAAATTGGAACTATGGCAGCCAGAAATCGGTTAAAAGAAACGAGGAAGAAGAGTAGAGAGCTCTATTGACACGATAATAAATTCCACTAGCCTGACGAGTGTTGAAAACCTAAGAACAGCTGTTATGGATAGAGAGGATTACAGAAGACATGCAGAATCAAAGCGAGTAGAAGCGTGGCTGAGCACCAACACAACAAAACTGAAACGACTACCGTTGAAATAACTCATGTTTACATTTATTTTTTGTTTTCACACAGATGATGTAAGAAATGCAGCACATAGTGCAACATTTTGTAGTCTCGCCAAATTTTCTGTCTTGTATTCAGTCTCGAAGCCCACAATCAGTTCAAACAGATAAAAAATTTTAAAAAATTAAGAATGATGTTAGTTAGTAATTCCTGACCAGATGTAATCGACTGAAATAGAGAATTTATGGTGTTACTCATATATCGTAATATCATTTACTGATACAAGACGAAAGTCGCCAACTTTTCCCTAAAACAGAATCATGCCTCCAGGGTTGCCGATCTTCATTAAGATGGACTGGTTAATCGAAGGGTTAAGGTGTTAGGGAATGAAAACGTGGATGCGTTATCATGATAATGATGATAATAAGCTTTACATATATATTTATTTCCTCATGCAAGAAGATTACTCACAATAAAAATATAACAGGACTAAAAATGTGATGTATATTTTCACCGCAAAAGAAGCTGTGGACCTGACAATTTCTTTTACAAAACTACGTATCAAATCGTCCTTGTTGTACATATGTCCTTAATAAAGAAGATTCCTGATTCTAAAAAATGATATCTTGCATCATTGCAAGAAATTTTTTACTCTCTTTTCTCATTACAGCTTTCACCAATCTTTAAGCTCATATAATGAATTTTGTCAAATGGCATCTTCAAGTTTTTACATCATGATCTTGATGACGATGATAATGATAATGATAATTTCTTTCAAACATACTTATTTATTTCATTGATTAAAGATTGGGTGAAGCAAAGCAGATGGGAAGCCTTTTGTGCAAAGAAAGTTAAACTATCGCTGATAACTTGCCTTACGTGGAGAGCAACGAGGATCTGCTAAACCGAATGTCTACAAGAGGAGTTTCCGAAGCTGCTGTCTTCATTTAAAGAAAAAAGTTATCCAGAGGGAGTTGTGACGGCTGTGACTTCAAAAGTTCTTAGATATACAGAACAATTCATCGAGCTAAAATGTCTTGGTTTGGCCCGGCCTAAGAGCTTTTCGAAAGGAAAATCAAGAAAACCGTTCAGGTTTGCTATAGTGCTAGTAATCCTCCAGTCGCTTTCTACAGTAGGTCACTACTACCAGACAGTCAGAAGGATGTGCTGCCTACCCTACAAAGCAGCAATGTAAATTACAAGTACCATTGCTCCTGTGGGGAGCAACACGTAGGCAGGACTTCTCAAAGACCTCTAGAAATAGTGCACCAGCACATTCCGATGTTTGTAAGAAATAGTGGAGACGTAAAGAGGACTCAACCAGAAAAGGCAGTCAAGATGAATGTTGTTAATGGAAATTCGGGGAATGTTGGCTCTGCAATTGAGCAAGAGGGGCGAAAAAAGTGAAAAGTACATTTAAGGGAAACAGTTAGAGATAATTGTAAAGTAGGAAATGAAGTGATGCAACAAGATTTGAAAGAAGCAAAGAATAAAAGAACAACTTTTGTGATTGAATGCTGTTATAAGAGATATGATCAACATAGGGGCGATATGTACTATACCAGAATTTAAGGCAGAGGGGGAACACGCATAAGAGGACATTGAATAGACAATCACATGAAAAGATCACAATAGGTGCAGAAAAGAAACGATATTTTGGAGTAAGTCTTGACAGCAATCTATATAAGCGTATGGGATCAATATACCCAAGAAATGGGAATGTTTAAAAGATGACGATTAGGTGGGGGTGAGAGAGGAAACTGTAGGGATTAGGTAGTACCGTGTACGGAGTGACATTTTTCGCGGTGAAAATAAACCTATTAACGGTAGAAAGAAAAAGAATGATCTCAAAAGCAATAAATAGGGGAAAAGAGAAATTTTAAGAGCAAAAACAGCATTTTAAAGTATTACTAGTAAAATTTTGCATAAATCATTTACTTGATTACAAAGAAAGTAGAAAGAGAAAGCGTAATTTGTAGATTAAAAATGCTGCTGAAGAAAGTATGTGAGCATCGTATCACCAAACCTTATCCTGTTCTCCCTCCCAATCCCCACATTTACACGAAGGTGGTCATATGATACTATTCTGTCATTATAATAGATTTTTTCAGCGCAGTGAGCGAATTACCTAAATAAGCTTCAAGCTGGGTGTTCGGCAACATGAGGTCGCCATGCTGCTGAAAGTCCTATTGATATTACGTTTACGTCTTGCCGAATGCTTAAGAATTTCTGAATTTAAACAAATAAAGTTTGTAAGACTGATGTTGCTTTGACCAAGTGTACAAGATTGGCCTTTACTTGATGTAACTTTCACATGGACTCAAAGAATGGCTAAGAAAGGAGAAGACAAGAAAACATCATACGTACACATACTACGGAAGTGCTAAGTACCTAGAGTGTGAAAGTGAAATGCTAGCGATCAAGAAACTAGATTGGCAATTACAATAGAAACATTAGGGAATATATAAACATTTTACTGGCAACATTAGAAACTGGGTAAAGATTTTCAAACATAACTGTTAATAAAAAATTAGTTGCGTGACAATACAAAACTATTTACGGAGGTATGAACTATACAAAGAAAAGGTAGTACTGAACGACAGACTGCCGGTAGGATCTCTGTCACTCATGACAGAAGCAACCATTCCAAAAAGACTTAGGTCAGCCTTCGAAAGAGGGACCTTGATGGAAGTAACTGATAGGGCGGTGGGCTTTGCAAGAGAGAAAAAAGAAAGATGATGACCTTTGTAAAGCTCTTCTTCCTAAAGTGACGTAGGTTTTGGAGTATAAATGTGTCTTAAGTTTTAAAGTAGGAAAAAAGGCTGCAACATGCTGGGAATCTGTTAAAAGTGCAAAGCATAACCTTTGATCTTATTTGAAGTTTTTGCAGGATACTTGTAATTTTTAAGAGGTTAGAGTTGCTGTGCTCATGAAACAACAGGTAAAAATTTCATGAAAGAAAACATGCTCTTGAAAATGCCGGATTGGATATATGGTGAACAAAGAAAGAAAAAGAAAGTAAGTGCTGAAGATGAAGAACAAAGCTCTGCATTGTGATGTTCGGTACAAAGCTTTTAGGGTTAGCCAACAGGTAATAAGAGAGCAATTCGCTATTTGATGGTTTGCATAGCGATAGATGTAAAAGTGTCCATGCACTATAAATAGCTTACAAATGACAAGGCACTGGTATTTGTAGGTAAATATCATTTAATATATAGGAAATAGGAGAATGAACACTTTCTTGAGATTATTGTAGAATGCAAGAATATCAAACTTTGTATGACATGCAAAAAAGCAGTGCGATAAGGCTATAAAAACAGGGAACCAGACGTTTTAAGTTTAAGAGATATATGCTGTCTTCTCATGTATGGTATCAAGCCAGATTAGTTACAAGGAAAACGAAAGTGATGATATGTCACGACGTTTAAAAATCTTTTATAGCATTGCAAAAAACAGAAACGTATTTAGGATCGGATCTATGATCAGACATATTTTTTTGCGATCTAACATCACGCACACTTTGCATTTTATGATTTAATTATACGCATTTCAGAAAAAAGGAAAACTCAAAATAGAAACATATTTTCCTCTTCAATTTCAAATTCTACAACAGTGAATTTAAGAACACCTGGACTCGAAACTTAGAGACGAGAAGTTATGTTTACTTCTACAGAGGAAACAGGAATTCGTGTGTTGAGCATAGTACGAAATTTTTGAACTTAGTCAAGGTTTTAAAGCTGAAAATATGTATGTAGCACAATTCTCACCACGTGCCCACTTAATGATAAACTTAGCATTTCATATTCCAAATGACATGTTTTATAAAGAAAATGTGTGTGATTCTATACACTAATTCACCAGGAATGAAGAAATCGCTTTGTGAATGAAGCAGATCAGTTTAATACCTAATGGTGATTTGATTCGGCCTGTCCCTACTCATCGGGCAGTGCCCATATATCTTACATAAAAACAATTACAGTATATGCAACTTTGTGTACTAGAGCGGAAGATGCAGTTTCCTCAATACAGGCATGTATCACTTATGTACCGGTTAGGGATCTTCATACATACCCCATTGTGTATAAATGAATCACATTTTGGCAACTTGTGCTGTCGAAGATAATGTTATTGGCAGTGAATATGTTATATCTCGCATGGAATGCAATGCCATTATTTGATATTATTAAACAATCTTGATATTTCTATGTTTATTACTATCAGGAAGAACGTTGAGTTGAATTTTAAAGGCATCTGTTCTTTTAAGTTCTTTTACTGCAATCTAAGTTGAGATCTATCAAGTAAGTCATGTGTAAGATTTTATAAAAATTGTGAGGGAAAGAAGCTGTACTCTAAGTAGCAGGGAAATGGTTATTTCTTGTGCCCATCTTTGTTTTATATAACCCATTTATGATATTGACATTTCTTAAAATAAATTTATAGAGATCAGCATTACTATTTATACTCAAAGCTGAAGAGAATTGACGTAAGTCAATGGAAATGAGAATGTTTGGTAGACTCTAGTTGTCACTGTACTAGCTCATATTCTCAATCCTATTACTAGAAACAAATTGAAGGGAGGAAATCAACAAACGATGCGTCACCCATCTGACAACATCGCAGAACAAATTAAGAAGATTCCTAGCTCGGCCAACGGATTAAGAAAAAATACCGCCAATGACATGGAGATGGGAGGCTACGGACGATTTCAACCGGAAAGAAACTACCACAGAGCTCTCGCACTGCACTCAGGTGTACCAAATTCACCCCATCCAGGATAGTAGTGTTCTTAGGTGAGCAATAGCATGATAAGAAATACCTACATGCGTTACCATAGATATCGTTTATTGGTGGCGCGTTGCTCGAGGGATTCGTCATTTAGATTGTGGCCGGATGTTCTGACATGTTTAATTAAAAGTCAATATCCGGTATGTTTCAAGTGCAAAGTAATTTCGGTAACCACTCTTTGTTACAGGCATCGGACCCACTGTGGAGAGAAGTTGGGCAAAAGAGGTGTCTGAGGTAGATCAATATTTCAAGTGGCCATTGCATTTGCGATTCTTTTGCATACTCGAGAAGGATGACTGCGATTTTAAAGGGCCATAACGAGATATCAGATCATATAAAAAATAACCAATATTTTATCCCAGCCTTCCTGATACAGAGCAAACTGTACAGATCAATATCAATATTACTGCTTACAAGAAGAAATATAGAGTCTTAATACGTTATGAAGATAAGTTTATGGATATTCCTTGCACAAACGATGAACTTGACGATGATATTGATTTTGTTGCAAGTGAATCAGAGTGTGCATTGATCGTATAAGCTTATGATGATCTGCTGGGGATGACTTTACAAGGGATTGTTTTGGTAGGCTTCTGTAAGACCATGTTTATTGAATAGAATAGCAACACTGCTTTACTACATTGAAAATGGTGTCGCGATGTAGGGAAACGTATGTTATGTGGCATAGCTGATGGCAACACAAACATAAATAAACATACATAGATAGAAAAACATCCTGGACTTTCTAACGAAGATTTAAAAAGAACAGTCTCTTATTTCTGCCAAAAACTGAAGGAAATGAGGTACATGTTGAAAACTAGCATGAGAAAACTAAGTAAATATTGCATGATTTTTATTCAGACCATGGAGATAAACAACCTCTTCTTGTCTTGGTATTACTGAAAGAGACTAATCGACTTGCTCGTTAAGTTGGCCATTGACGTCAGTAACAGACATTCAACAGCCGTGCATGATATGCAAGTAAATATGTCTTTAACTATTTCTGTTATGTCTTTGATTAACTCGCTTTCAATATTCAGTTTGGAAGTGTCCAATCATTTACACGTCATCTACCTCAGAGCAATCTATCATGAAATATATGAATAACACTCAAATGTCTATTGAACGTCTTTTTCCTCGATGATGTCATGTCTTTCACTCACTTTCACGGTTGTAACTTTTTTACAGGTCAATGCTCAGAGCTTCATATCACTTAAATTGAAATTTAGATGTAGTCTTGAAGAGTCTGGAGAGCAATTTTCTGCTTTCCTAAAAATGCAGTCATACGTGTCCATCTTCTTATGATACCTTATTAGCAAATTTATTTATATAAGTAATAGACCAATAATTCATTCCATTTTCCACAGGGATATTACGAAAAACACGTTTAACTTTCCACTTCATCGTATAGAATGGTGCTTTATTAAAAGAACAACGTCCTATCTCTATCAACAGCTTGTTGCTTCCAAAGAACCAGATCATTTTATCACATTTGTCTTTCTACTGTCTGAATAAGTTAAGTGTCTTGTAAAAATCTTTCGTAAAACCGGACCTCCACTAGGTGGGAAAAGTAGCCGCTACCACGATCTTCGGCCGCTACTTTTTTCAACGCTACTTTTCATTGAGTCTCCAAGTTGTAACGGAAAGAGAGGTAGCGAGCAGCAAACTTTCTAGAAAATCTAAACATGGATGACACGATGAGATACAGTCTGTGCTTTCTGTTTAATCGTAGTTGTGTTTTATATCGACACGAACAAGAACAGAAAGGAAATAGGGCACAGCTTAAAAATGGCATCTTGGTACAACCAATCGATGAAAAACAAGAGCAGCCTTAAAAGTTTTATCACTGAGTGTATACAGCGGGAGACTCAGTAATCGAAGTGCCTTGGACAATAGTTATCATGAACATGCAGTCGACACTATCACACGAGTCTCGAGATTGTCAATGACAATGTAGTCGGTGAATCTGATCATTCAGCTGCTTGTCACCAGGCCTTTTTACTACTCGTGATAATTCTACCATATTGCCAGCTCAAAAGTATATAGATTCAATCTACTAAGGTAGACCCATGCTACATAATAACATAGTACAGTCTAAACTCATTATGCAGTTTAGTGCTGCAGGTTACTGATGATTCCTATATGCCTACATCTTAGGGGTTATCCACAACATATGCCACGATGACTTCATCAAAGTCACATTATAGTGAGAGGAACACGCGTAATTTCATTTTCCTTGAGATATGTCGTGCAGACTAATAAAGTTTGAATCGTTCGTCTTCGCCACTGCTGGTGTCTTCCTGGTCAACAACAGGGAGAGATGGCTGTAAAAAGACTGTTTAAATTGTTTCTCGATTTGAATGGTTGGTTTGATCGGCTACCATGGAAAAGTAGAAATGAGTTCTACATTACGATCCGCTACATTTTCCGCCTCAGCCACGACAATATTGCACATAACCATGGGTAGTGGCGGAAAATGTAGCGGCTACCATGATTTTCCACCTAGTAGAGATCAGGCTTAAGTGTCGTTCCTTTTAGTTTTGGTCAAGTGTCTCTTTAATTCATTTTGTAAGTCTTCTATTGAGTTCTATTTAAGTATTCTTTAGAGTCTACTTTTTAAGTCTTATTTTAAATCTACTTAAAGTCTTCCTGTAAGTCCCTGTTCAATTCATCTTTAAAGTATTTTTTTTGGAAACTATTTCAATTCTTTCTTTGATGTTTCTTTTAAATCTCCTTTTTAGTCTTCTTTGGACTCCTCAGTAATTCTTACTTTAAATGTTCTTGTAAATCTTCTTTGAACCTCTGTTTAAGTCTGCGTCAATAAACTGCGCCAAACAACCGTAAGAATAAACTAAATATACTTAAGGTTTTAAGGCTTTTATTATTTTTTCTCTACAGGAACATAGAATCTTGAATGCAGCATAGAACGAGGAAAGACCAAGTCAGCACAAAAAAAACGAAATAGAACGATGTAAAGTGCGGCAGAGGACTAAGAATATGTGTGCTGCCCTAATGTCGGGATCTATATATAACGAAGGACCTCTTTTTAGTGGTTCAACATTGAACTAAAGAGAGGGACAACACAAACTGAGTCTTCTACGTTTTTAACCGTCTGAAACAAAATTAAAATATGTTAAAAATACCTTTAATTGAGGCTTCTCTATATGATTCGAGAATGTTAAGATCTACTTCTGAAGCTTTCTAAAGCTATGCCAAGTAGGGGTGGGGAGAGCTGAGATACATATATTTAGGTGTCAACCTTAAATTATTATCTCCAACTTACTTTTTCGTGTTCATTCAGATTGGCCCGTTTGAGACTTATCATTCCGATTGTGTAGAATTTAATAGTGTTATAAGTAGTAACAAAGTATTACAAGGATGGTAAAAAAGGCTTTCTTGGCTGTTTAAACATATGTTTGGAAATATGGTAAGAAATGCTGTTAAATGAGGTACCGTTTGAACTGTTTGGATCATTTAAGGCCAAGGAGAAGCACACACAGAATAAAATAGTAGGGTGTTGTTAGAATAGTAGGCTCATCATACTGAGGGATTGCGGACCAAATATCATGGCATTGACATCAAGACAATGTATATCAGCATGAAAACGTTTTGCGACAAGGCACATCTGGAAACACCTTGACACTTCCATATCTACATAACACCAATATCATTTTAATTATTTGAAAAAAACTATATTCCTGAAACTTTCAACTCACAATACATTTTTTTCTATTATTGTTTGTCTTTCAGACGTCTATTGATGTTGAATTTAATCAGGCAGATTTCTTTCGATGTTGAATTTTGGTGGACTTCCCCAAAGATCTGTAAACATTGATACCCTCAAATGTGTTGACATGTGTTATTTTATTGTGCAAGCTGTTGCAAAATGCAATGTTTACCAGTAGTGCGGTAATTATCTTATCAAAAATAAGGATACATGAATCAAAATGTCACTCCCCATCCCCATCCTTATATTTCAAAGCACTTCAGAGTCAAATAAAACTGATTTCTGGAAAATCTGAGGTAAACACTATCGTCTATATAATTAGAGCATATTTCATTCAAGAGTTGCTTACCTGCCTATTATCTAGACTCTACTTATTCATGTATATCCTATTTTACTAACTCCGAGCATAATAGGATCAAGACTTATAATGCTACATTGACAACTGTTATTTAAATTTTTTTTCGTGTTCAATAATGTAAAATAACCAGGGGGAATATCTTTTTGGTAATCTTTGGCAACGATAACCAAGCGTGACAGATGTGACAACTTACACTCTACTCCGGAGCATGCAGTGGACTAGCATGTGGTACACAAGACATTAAACTATGGCCCACAAAGCAGTTGGCAATAGACGAAAGTTGCTAACCTACGGTGCCCACGGCATTAAGCTATGGCATGCAAAACACTATCTAGGCTATGGCACACCTAATTTGGCAAACAAGGCACTAGCCTGTATCCTGCAACGCACTATGATTATATGCCTAAAAGTCGCTAATTTGTGGCATGTATGACAAACCTTTAGTGGAATTCTTATCATTATAAATCCTGCAAAGCACTAGGCTATGACTTGAAATGCATTAGGCTATTGCCTGCAGACTATAGTATACTAGACGCGAAGCTATGGCACACGAGATACTAGGGTACGGTACACAAAGCACTAGGTAATTGCGCATATAGTACAAAGCTGTAGCACACATGGCAAAGAGTTGTGGCAGACATGGCACTGATCTATGGCGCAAAGCATCCCATTCTATGACTTCTAAGGCACTACACTATTATACATGAGGCTTTAGTCTACAATACAAGTCCCTGCTTATGGCACACAACTAACTATGCTATGACCTGAATAGTACTACAATACGGCCTGTATGTCACCAAGCTATGTTACACAAGTTAGTAGTATATGGAAAATTTGAAACTATACCTTCGCACACAATACAAAACTACAGTAGACAAGGCAGTAAGCTACAACATCTAAGGCACTGGGCTATAACACAAGAGGCACTAACAATTCACTAGGCTATGGCCTGCATGTCACCAAGCTATGTTACACAAGGCAGTAATATATGGAAAATTCTTTCGCTCAATCATGTCTACTTTTCCCAGGATGCTTCCATTACCTAACCTGCTTTGCTTCATTACCTCCTTGTTACCGTATTATAAAGCGTATTGAGTGTGTTCTCATATTTAGTGTAAGCGAAATTAAATATTCATGCAGAGGAATACGTAGGTGAGTGATGAGAAACACTTACAAGAAAAATGCAATATAGAAAACATGGCATCAGGGTGTCTTCTGAGAATTATATTGACATCTGTTCCTTAAATGCCGTAGCTCAGTTTAGCCACACATTTTTCAGTGGATTTGAGGACCAATGGAAGTCTTGAACAAGACAAATTGTTGTCTATATTGCCCTTTTCTTTGATTAGCTTGAAGCTCGATGCCGATGCCTAACATTAAATGATTTGATAGATGTTGCTACAACTAAAATTTGATTATCTCTGAGTTGATACAGCCTTGGGTCACAGGTTACCGGGGCAAAGTAGAAAGGAGACACGAGTAAAGAACCCATATACAGAAATGACAGAAGTGCTTGGTAAGCACGAGAAAGACGCAGTAAAATACTCAGGTATTGTTGGTCTCTGAATGAAAGGTAAGTCTTGAGAGAAATCCTTGAATACGGGAAACTGATCAGAAATTAATAAAACAGCAGTTGCACTTCTGTTTCCATCTTTTGTACAGACGATGACAGCAACGTTGTTGAACTGTGCAGCTGAAACGATGCAAGGTCCTCTCTTAAATTTCCAGATGTACAAACGCAACAGTAACATACTCTTCCTCGTGATTTATGATGCCCCCTGTTGGCGAGACAAGGCCATGACGATGACAGTCGCTGTCTTAGAAATTCAAACCACAGAGCAATGAAGATTGAAGATCAACCTACTTTATCATTTTTGAGTCTTTCAAGCCTATTAATTCTAAACTAAATAAAGTTCTAAGTATTGCTGTCAGGTTAGAGGTGGCCGGAAACCAATAGAATAAAATATCTAGCCATCGAGCACGTCTCAGAGTAGATGTCCTTTATTTAAAAAGCTATTAAAGGCTTGATGGTGATTGCTCAATCTTTAAATATTATTGTAATGTCACCCGCGTGCAGGGAGGCCGCATTTTTCAACTGAACGTAGGCCAACCTCCCTTTTGTGTTAATATTCGCGCCTATCCAATTGTATAGCTAGCACAAGGAAGGGCTTATTATCTTGGCCCGACTCATGTGCGAGAATTCTGCTCTTCTAGATCTTTTTTATACCGCCAAGCTATGTTTGAAGGTCAGAGAGAAATTGCTGATCATCCGTAGGTCATGGAATATGGTGACATTATGAGAGACGTGAATTAAAATAGCTCATACCGACCTTTGCGGATAACAGAAATAAATTATGTTAACGGATGATGGTGGATAATATTTCAAATAGAAGAAACCAAAGGCTATCTAGCAGTCAAGCTGTAGAAGAGTTACTAACATTCTTGAAATGTATAGCCAACATTTTAAATGCAAACTCAAAGTTGTCATGACCCAACTATTGCTACCTTATTTTGAAATAATCTCAGACCAATGTCGGGAGCTCTTAAGAAATCTACATCTATGTCAGGTATTTTGGGTGTCTGCCGTTGACGCTGTTCATAGTATCTACTTCTCAAATTCAATTATGATTAGTTTACTGTCTGGTGTATGCTACAACCGTATTATGGAGAGATAATTAATCAGTGTAAGTATGTATTTAATTAGTTAACATAGTTTTCAATAAAGAAGAAGGCGTCTTAAAATATTCACCATTGCCTCAGAACAGAATATCAATGCGGGTCATTAACTGTTACGGGGATAAATCAAATGAAGATGACAACCACAATAAGCATATGGACTGTTGAGAATAACGAGATGGTAGCTCTAAAACCCTAGAGAACCTTTTCAATAGTGATGGGTAAAGCATATCATTGCCAAAAGTATTTTTAGATTAACTTTTTATAATTTAAGCGTCCCCGATGGCCCTTAATAAATTTTTCCATACCATAAATCACCGTAAAAAGGAGAGACAACTAAACTCTTCTGCTCAAGTTTAGTTATGTTTCTAACTCTCCTAAATATTATTTGATTTCTACTTATAACGGAAAGCAAAGATACTTACTTGTGTTTGTATTTATATAAATGCAAAGCGGATAAGCTTACCGGATAGTTCTGCTATAGCAGGGTTTATTTTAAAGCCTGTCTTATCCGCCTGCGCTTACCTAAACAGAGTGTTTACTCTGATTAATTATATCTCCACAAATAAGCTTGTAGTACACAACAGACTTTTAGGAAAACATACCTTAAACACCGTGTATTGCTTATGATATTTTATGTCACCGCGAAAACGCCCAAACATTTCAATACTTTCGTCTTGTAAGGCTAAACATTCTCCAAGGCAATTTCACAATATAGCACACATATTGTACAAATTTCGCTTCACAACAAAGTTACCAACTTTTTCTTTTGAATGATTAAAATTAGGAGAGTATGTTTTTCTCTTAATCTTCACCAGTTGTCTGCCTCTTTCCCGAACAAGTTGTTGACACTCGAGGATCTTCCTAACTTGCTACCTCTTCCCCAGTTCACTTTCTCATCAAGAGATATTACTTATGCACGCAGCTCATAGTTTAGTATGCAACATTTTTAACAAGCAATTTATGAACCTTGAAGCTTAACATTGTATAGGCCTAAGTAATATTGATCTCATGTATTCTGTATCATCTTCAGCGAATTTCATATCGGTTTTCCGTTGTGATAGATCTCAAATAGGGAAGGAGTCTGATTTATTCAAGACGTTTGTTCAGACAGTTATAATCTTTTCCGTCTATGTAAACTGTTGTCGTTTGACCTAACAAAGTATTTTATGTTGCGGAAAACGTTCCACTAATATTTTGGTGATTTTCGGCAACTCTGTCTTGTGTTTTTTTTCTCTTTGAGGATATTAATCCTGCGGCCTTCTCTTGAAGAATTAGATGGTCTGTTGTTTGAGAGAAAGAAGTCTAGTTTCTTTATGAAGTTGAAAGAAATCCATTAGCTTCTGCTACACTCAGCCCGTTTGGAAACACGTTATTTTGATCAAGTCAAGCTATGCATAACCCATTTCTCGAAGACATACTATGACAAACAAGACCCTCAATCAAAGACTTTAGAAGTTAATACAAGTATCAGTCTGATACGGGTTGTTTTGCAAACAAGATATTAAGAAATATTTACATGGACAAGGTCATTGTTACAAACTAGGAGTATAGCCCAGACTTACAATGTCTTTTCAAGCTAATTCTCCTGATACATATATTATTAGTTTTCAGTGAGTCAAGGATAAAGCTTTGACATTAATTATTTCCGAATGAATTGAAATCTCTTGTCAAGCTTCGTCACGCAGTGAAAAACAAGAAGATGTATGCACTAACTTGTCTGAAACAACAGATACAAGATAAAAAGGAAGGAAGAAATCAACTTTCAATAAATTTAAATTTGATTCATGTTCTCTCAGTTACACCAAGAGGGCATGCTGCACCCCTTAGCTGACAAAGCACCGAATTATGACGGAAATTCATGAGAAAGATCAATTGAGTAATGCTTGAACATTTACTCTGTGCTTTGCCAAACAAATTATGCTCGTTGAATCCGGTCCATAGAATCTTGTAGCTAAGCGTTTCCATCGCATACTTTAAGATGTTTGACAACAATGAGAACGAGCTAATGTTTTCTGTAAGCAGGTTTAGCGGGGTTGGGGAGGACTTTACAATTTACCAATTCATGGCATAGAAAAGTTTCCTGGTGAATTAAATTGAAACATTCTCCAAGATATAGAAATTATAAAAGTCTCGAAACTCATTAGGATACTAGACAAGCTGATGAACGATTACTATTTACGTACGTCAATAGTTTCTAGAGGAGGGAGGGGCATGTTGCTCACTGTACAAGAATTTGAAAAACCAGGAAAAGATTGCATTTAAAAATACGATTCAGTGAGAAGCTGTATATTTAAGACAGGATTTGAAGACTTAAAAATTTAAGCATCGCTCATGTGCGGGGAAATGATTTTGAAAAGCTTCGAATTATGGAAGTAATACTCAATTTTCTTGTTGCCCTAAAAGTAAGGATATCAATGGCCAAAATTGTTAGTGTCGTTCTTTCCCAAAACCGAAGTATCAGCTGTTGAAGTATTAAATCTGTCTAACAAAGCCTTATCGTTTGGTGCTAGTTGCTAACGCAAGAAGCCAAGGAATTTTTACAGAGTTTTGACCGGAGGTTTTTGAAACTCAAACGCCTCTAGTTTAAGCATTATATACACTACAGGTCTGGTATTTTACAAAACAGCCTATTCCAGGTTTGCT
>JAAAKL020002006.1:0-27919 GCA_010016065.2 Carybdea cf. marsupialis auct. non (Linnaeus, 1758)
CTCGAGTCACGCGTTGTTTGTTTCAGTTGAGATTATTTGAAGAAATACTCACCTATCACTCTTAGTCAACCCCTTACAATTAAACCATGAAGAGCGCATGGTTTTAGAGAATTAACTTTAAAAAATGAGAAACGACATCTTCGATTCCGATTCATCTCAACAGGGTGGCAACAAGTCCTGACATCTTTTATATGCCCGATTAGTTTAACATTCCTTCAGGTGAGAGTACACTCTCGCGAAATTCACCTTCGCTCTTGCACAGTATGTACTAAGACTAGAGTTTCACTTTATTCGTTATCAAAATGATTGTGAAACTCACTGGAAGTACAGATGACTTTGGAAGTATAAATGAATAGAATGGACGGCTCTATAGATAACTGTAGTTAATAATGATGGGATAGTATCTAGTGTAATGTTATTGAGGAAACCTAGATAGCAGATATTAATCGGTGATGGTAGAGAGGCGACGTGTCATACAAGGTGGATGATCGTTCTGCTCCGTGTATCTAAATGTTTTCATTTTAAATTTCGTTCTGTGGGATAGGGTACGTTATCGACAACTAGGGTATGTTTAACAGCTTAAACGAAGATAAGAACCACTTTTCCTCGCTCCTCTTGCGCACACAAATAGCAAAAACGTAGTTTACAGACGCGCTGACGCATAGTGTTGTACCTACTTGCAGATTGTAATTGTACAAGGAAGAAGCAAGCTGGTCAATACTTCTTATTGTGGGCTACAGTGCTTAAAGCATCTATGCCATGATCTTTCGAGAGTGGACGGGCTTGCATCAAAATTAGTATGAGAGGTTCCTGGCCTAACGTTGATACTCGAAGTCTTGGTAAAGCTTCGGCACGACCAGCAGTTGTATCTGTTTTTGTGTTTCAATTCATAGGGACTTGGGTTTCTCACGTTGTCTCAATATGTTGCTATCATCTAGTCTCCAAGATGGTTATGTTTTTCCTGCACCTACAAAGACTAAGAGTAACTTCACAGATTCAAATCTTAATTAATTACTTGTACATGTCGATTTCCACCGACAAGATTTCTAGCGCATATAAAGGAGTACATGATGTACATGGCTTAGCCTATATACATTTTAAGTACATGATGACAGGGGCAACTTCCAGAATATCGGTGAGAGAAAAGAGCATCAATGGAGTAACCATCCTAAGAAAGTCAAGCTGAGAAAACAGTCTATCATCACTATGATCACCAAAATCAAGGTTGGGTAGAGCACCAAATCTCCGTTGCAATTCATACGGAATCCTGTATTGATACTTCAAACATGTCCTACTCTTATTACCCATAAAAACAACATTAAAACTGCACGAAATAGCGGAAACATTTTAGTACTGAAAAGATTTCTTCGTTTGACACTCCTCAGAGTAAAAAATCGTCAGAAACGGAATTGAGAAGAAATCAATGAAAGTTATACCCAACTGTGTTTTTGAAAGTAGCCAATCAGAACTCTGACTGCTAGATTGGTGTTGTTTTGACCAATCTGTGTTTATGGAACTGAATGATTAACCGAAATGGCCCAATGAAAGGACAAATTCTTTTTGTCTGCAAGGCAACGGTTTTCTTGTTTTGATTTGGATGGATTCGATAACGGCTATGTTAAAAGCAGACCTAGCTCTGCCTATTATGCGAAAGCGGTCATCCATATACAATTTTGCACAGCCTGTGTTTTCAAGCAAGTGCTGCCCTATGGCAAAGTCACATTGCTTAGCAGTGCTTTTGGTTTTAGAGACCCGAGGTGGTTGTTTCCCTGTAGGAGCTGATGTTTGGCGAATACAGGACGGAATATGCTGCTTAATTCTATCAACTAACCTCAAAGTCGTGCGTCCGACATAGCCAGACTCACAATGGCATACAAAAATGAGTAGACAACGATGCTGCAATTTGTTGAAGGCACACGGACTTTTGTGATGTGTGACTGACTTGTTTTGTACCATCGAGAAACTTTTTGAACAAAAACCTTCTCCAATATATATTTGCCATCAAAAATACGTTATAGTAGGTGCATTTATTTGTTGCTGAGCTGCAAAATACGATTTCATTTGAATTCAGGAACTTCGATTTTTCCATGAATGTAATCATCAAGGTCACGTTTGAGAAAATCAGCTTGGAAAAGCTGAAATGGAAATCCGGGAACCTTAGGAATGGAAAATCACACGGGCTTGATTCGGTACACTCAAAGGTGTTAAGATAAGCAGATGACAGAATGGGAGAAATTGAGACATACACAATGGGAAACTAACAAAATACCAAAGAAATGTGGGGCGGAGCTGTTTGCGCACCTTTCGAAGAGACGAATGCTAGTGATTTTGAAAACTGGAGAAGGGTAAGTCCTCTTCCTGTTACCGACTAATTCATTCATCCACTATTTCAGCGACGATTGAGATGGAGGTTGCAGAGAAGCTTTGTAAGGTTTAATTAATTTCTAAAGAAAAGATTCTAATTGTTCTTGTTAGAAATAGTAACTGCTGCGCAAGACTGAAAGAAGGTATCACAGGTGCCTTGAAAATGGTCATTGGCGTCAGACAAGGTGTTGTTTGTCACCATATTTTACTTATTGATGCTTGACTATGAACTTAGGAAAGTAGATACAGAAGGATGTAGAGTTTATGTAGGTCCCGCAACAATCTTGCGGACGATGTTGCCTTGCAGCATTAAGGCGATGATAAGTTGCAAAGGATTACGAATTGGAAACAAACAATGAGGAGGGAGATTAAATTGCGTTTAGTACTGCGAAACAGAAGGTCATGAAAGCTGGACAGGATATAGAAAAGATGGCAGAAATCATGCTTGATAGATAGTTGCGAAGCACTAAAAGCAAGCTGAAAGGAGCTTAAGAGCAAATTTGTGTAACAATTGTAAGTGCAGCGGAGTTTCCAGGAGAATGAACAGCAATTTGATATAGCAAAAGATCTTAGCCAGGCAGAAAATTAGGAAACAGTGACACGACTATTATGCCCTAATTGCTATATCCGTATGTAATATGGGATCTGAAAGAAGGAGATTAAAGAAAAGAAAACCTTTTACGACTATAACATGGGAAAGATGATTACAATATCTGGCAACTGCCATTATTTAATGAGGTAGTGAAATATAGCTAGAATAGAGGTTACTAGGGAGGCCCTTAAAATGAAAACATTGTCATGAGTGGGCAAGTTTTGCAGAATTGTAAAAGGAAATATAGCAAAAGGGCCACAAATTGGATCCTAAAAGGACAAATGAAAGCACAAAGGAGACTTAATATGACACAGAGGGTCGCTGGTGAGAAAGATTTGAAAGAGGAAAAGAGTTGTACTGCGGAGAGACGCTAAGGGACAAACTAGAGTACAGTGCAGCGTAAAATGACCATCAATTTGCCTGTAAGTTGAGAGAGAGAGGTTGGAGAAAGGGTTGTTTGATGCTGGTACGAAGAGCTGATTATGACGATGATGTGATGGAATCTTCCGTCAACTGAGAGCCTTACTGCAGTACTTAAGGCACGCCATTAACTCTCTATCCACTGATGCTATCATGAGATCTGAATGCATTTTAAAATTTCTTGCTGATCTTTGGTTTGGTGATAGAATAAAAATCAATCAAAATCATTATGAATATCCGAAAGAAACGATTTATCTTTTGTCCTCAATGGTTCCAAGTCGATACAGCAGAAGCTCTCCAACATGGTTTTTATGGTTTGTTGGTAATATAGCAGTTGATGTAAACAGCATGGAGGATTTCAGAGAGTGTAAATCAAGAATTTAAGGGATAAAGTTTAAGGATTTTA
Source organism: Carybdea cf. marsupialis auct. non (Linnaeus, 1758) (assembly GCA_010016065.2). Lineage (NCBI taxonomy): Eukaryota > Metazoa > Cnidaria > Cubozoa > Carybdeida > Carybdeidae > Carybdea > Carybdea cf. marsupialis auct. non (Linnaeus, 1758). Next base: position 3,783 of record JAAAKL020002006.1, read on the forward strand.
CATTGAATATTTGAAACGGCAAATTTTGAATCTGATAAAATTTGAATCGGTCGAAATTTGAAACAGGAAAATATTTTTAAAAGCCTTCTTTATCTTATATCATTCTCCAGTTTTTTGAGAGTAAAGAAGCCCTTCTAAGAGAGCACAGGTTATCGTTTTCCCGCTCAGATACCTTATAATAGCAGAATGGTGTGGATTAATGAAGAACATGTCCAATTCCATTAGGCCAAACATAATGATTACTTGTACCTAAAGTAGCTTCTGTCTTTCAATTCATGAACTCGAAATCGTCTGAAAGTGTAATGAGTTTGAAAAACTTATCTTGTGGAAATGTGCCACTCAATACAGTGATAACTAACGATGTCAACTATGTAATCAAGCAAGAATCAAGGAAGTCTAAACATTTGCTAGAGTTATCAGATTTTGTACTGGATACGAGTTTGAGAGGGTTTTAATTTTCACAGATGAAAACTAGAATTTATCCGTCAACTTTCGAGGGCAGGATTAATGGCGCCTCCATATGATTACCGAATTTCAAAGATGACGAAAAATTCAACAGCAGCCACTACTTCTTACTTTGTTGCAGTAAGGAGGAGCCTTTTTAAATTTAAATTATTGCTTCACGATTTCAGCGCAGACCATCATCACTAACACTTATTCAGAAACAGGAATTTAAAAGAACTGCACAAAATAGCGAAAACATTTTAGTAATGAAAAGCTTTTATCGTCCGACACTCCTCAGAGTACAAAATCGTTAGCATTGAGATAGGAAAGCTTTTCAGTACAAAAATGTTTTTGCTATTTCGTGCAGATTTGTTGTTTTGTAGTTAAATACTAGTTAAGACTAGTTAAATAGAAATCTATTTTACAGAAAAGATCCAGCTCATAAAATTTTTATCCATAAATCCAAAGCTATCGTCCAAAAGCTAGAAATTTTTATTACAATTGAACTCTTTTGAAACTGATGTCGTAAAACTGGTCATACCATCACGTCCTGCATATCTGAAACATGTAATCGCAGTTGGGTTAGTAGTACAGAGAAAACTGTTAGAATCTGATTCTACGGAGGAACGATTTGAGTACGTCAAGGGTGGTACAAAACAGAGAGGAATGTCTATCACTGTACCCTCTGCTTCTGTATAACGCATTGAGATACACAACACGTCCTTGACATCACACATTATAGCATATAAATATTTGAAGAACGACATTTCAGAAGTTGGAGACAAGACTAAAACGACATGAGACCCCATTCCGCAAAGTTCATTACTTTGGTAACAACAATTTAACATCCTTAAACATCCTCATCGCCATGTTTTACGTCACAGATGGACATAGAAAAACATATTATGATTCTTGTTAACGTAACATACTTGATGAAAGCCTGAAAATCAAGCAAATACCGAAATATTTACCCAGTTGTAAACGTAATATATGTATAGATTTGCCACAATTAATTTCTCTTAAATACAACATATGTACATTGTTCAATGATCAAGTGAAAGTTTGCAGGTTAGAAAACATTCTGGGTGATTATCAAAGACTATCTTGCCAGCATAAGTAATACAACTGGCATTTTCATGGACTAAATAGCTGCTGAATTACGTAGGATCGCCAAAAGAGCTGCATTAAATATAAAATCAACTGACATCTTCACACTGCTGTCTTAGCTAATGTCTCTGATGAGATATGACTATCTAAGATTCCACCACAACCCCAACCCCACCCCTGTCCTCCAACGGTTTCTGACGTTTGAGAGCTCACGTATTAGCTCATCTGGAGTTACTACTCAGTAAATGTTACTGTAAGTGGCTTTACGGAACTTAATTACTTGCTCCTATTACGTGCTTCTATCAAGTATACTAGCATGAAGCGGTGTGAAGGGTCAGAACTATCTAAAAACAGGCACAATGCAACGGAAAGAGACTTACAGTTTCAGTCTACACAATCTCCCTTGGCATCCAAGCATCCCGTCGCTGGAATTGAGCTCCGGTCAAAAGTTTTGGAAGTACGTTTTAAGATCACCCGATCATATATCCTACCCTGCTAAAACAACAATGACTGTGATTCAAAGTTGGTTGCAGTTCGCAAGAAGCGGTATATCAATTATCTCTCCCATGAAAGGGCATGTAGAATATTTAGCAGCTTTACATAAAGGTAGAAATTGCCGAATTTCCCACAAGGGCAATGAGAACGAAACAATGTTCTGCAATCAAGTAATTGCAAAGTTATAGCAATACAAATCTAAATTACAATCATGTTTGAAGGGTCAGTTGTTATGACAAGAGCTTCAGAGATCCAAGAGATGCTAAATAAAGACAAGGGAGAAGGTATTGTCCTCTGTTATTCTGAAAAAATGAACTCCTTAAGGGTAAATCCACTAAGCAATCACTGGGATGCCCCACATTAAAATAATCAGCAAATAGCTGTTGGGCGCATGAGAGACCTAGATATGAACTGTAATTCCAGAGCTGCTGAAAACCTTTCCAAATTAAATATGTAAAATAGAATGTTTTGAAACGGAATAGCTACAACATAGAAAGAACGTCAATCGATCGGCTGGTGCTAAAGTACAACTGGGATAGGGTTTGAGGACAAAGGATGGGAAAGAAACAATTGTATACATATTCGATATTTGTTCAAGTAACGACAAATTATGTTTTTCGTACTGATGTTAAATGTTTGAAACAAATAATGCTATTGCAGGTTTCCTTTATTCAAATTCTGGACCAAAGATCTGATAATTGCTTCTTTTCAAGCGTACCTAATTGGTTAGAATTTGCCAACATTGCATCCATATCCCTGAATGTGATAGCTTCTGTATTATTGAGAAAATCCAAAAAAAATGGCTGATAGATGAAAGAATTATCATCAATATCTTCGGGTAAAAGCGGCGGTCAACAGAAAAACGAGGGCAAGTAATGAGGAACAGATAAATTGTAACTACCTGCAGTTATCTACTGATGTAATTGCAAACTTAAGTTAGTAAGTAAAAACATAAATACATTTTGACTGTACATGTGCATTATGTACCACCAAATTCAGTAATTATTCACCTAATATATATATCTATATTAAACTCTTGCTGTGCTGAGGATGCCTATGGCAACATTAAGCAATAACGTATTACCTATTTATGTACCACATACACTAGGCTGTGACGTGCCAAAGCATCTAATCTATCTTGATAATCTCTTGCACCCATTGGTAATACTGTCTCTACTTTTACATTATAAAACAAAGAAATATTTTACAATAGAACTAGTCAAGTTATTTAATTACTTATACCATAGTAATATTATTCTTGGACAACTATTACAATTAACAAAGCAAACAGAATTAGATTGTATATCCCGTTGAAAATTTCTAGGTCAATACACAATACAAATTTTTCGCCTTTCTAGCCACGCTCCGGTGGAATTTTATCAATATGCCTCGATTTCGATATGAATTTATGAAGCCTCGCATTGATTCTCAATTAAGGCAGTCAGCAGTGCTTATGAAAAACTGTCTTTAACAGAATGTTGCTTAACCCAGAAGGACGCATTTCTAAAGGAATTTATTTTGCAACCGCTTTATGGAATTGATTACTGTTTTTCACAAGGAAAGTCTGTGATACAAAGCTAACCTTCACCAATCATATCTAGCAAAGGGACATTATGGCAAATTGATTGATGTTGGCTTAGTTATAAGGCCTGTTTTGTTGCTCGTATTTGTAAGGATAGAAATGAGGAGGCATTTATTCGGGAGAGGTAGTAAAGCTACTTCCACATTGGCAAATAAGTTGCCTATTCGGGAGCTGATGTTTCATACATGGGGAAAGCCTATGCATAATGGCGCCTTCGCCAATTTTCATTGGTGTTACTAGCTAATTCTTCCCGATATGATAACAGCAAAGATTCCTTGCCCTACGTATGCAAAGTCAGGTCATCAGCAGCTTGTATAGCATCAGTATTATTTTAGTCTTTCTCTTACACTAACCCTATTAAGGCTGGTGGCGAAGGGGTAGCACTCTACTCTCTAATTTACTTGATATCTCACGAACAACGTCCCTAATCCTTTCGAAACTTTGACTGCTTTTTAAACTTATATCAGGAGAACATTGGAACGACATTTTTAAAGTTTTGATAATGATGACTTTAGTGACGTTGAGAGAGGAACAAGGGAGATAGCTACCCGATCTGTGAAACCTTGAGTCCACTTTGTCAGACAAGTAGTGTGTCCACTTTTTCTTCTTTTGTAATAATGGGAATAGTTTGCCCTGGTTGATAATGTAAGCTCCGCTCTTCTATTTTACATATTAAATCTATATATCAGAAAACAATAGACACTTGGATCTATTGTTATTCCTTTACTTGGCAATTAACAAAAGCAAATCATAGCCAGATTTTCTAAAGGTTTTGATAATTTTGCTCATCTTCCCCTCCTACTCTCTTCAGTAGCTTCCCTGCATATCATTTCGAGATCCTAATGTGAAAAAGTGCTGAAAGGGACTTATATATCTCAACTATTCTAATGAATTTACTGAGTGAATTCTTCTTGTAATGATTAACTCACTTTCGCCACGAGGAACCGTTAAAGATCTCAGCCTAAGATACGCAGGGGGAACCAGACATTAATAAACTTTCCGAGAAAACAACAACATTTTCGTTGCAGTGGATCTCCAGCTTATAGTCCTTTATTTACTTGGAACATAACCTTGGGTTTGTTCCAAACGTACATCACGTGACTCAGTGGGGGCATAAATCTAAAGATTTTGTGATGCTTGTTAGGTAGTTTGCCGCTATACATTGCAAGAGAAATTTTTCTCTAAGAGGCAAGGAAACAAAACTGTATTACATATTTTAGTGCCAGAGCAACTCATGCATCTTTAATAATTGAAAGGTATGACAATGTGCTATCACACACTACTAAGGTGCACTATTCGTGGCAGGAGCGATGAGAAGAACGGATAAAATAGCTCAAAGATTTGTGAAATCTTAATTTTGGCCTCTTGTCACCTTTGCACGAGCTCTCAGTACACATAAATCACTAGACGAGGTCAGATTTTTGTAATTGTATCGAAGAATGGTGTTCAATGCCAGGAAAGTTTGTGACACTAAGTTATTGAAGTGAAATATTTAGGACAGCGTTTATACAGCAGCTACATTTGCAGTCTCAAGCTCACTTCTATTGCTGTTGAGAGGGCCTGTTACACCATTACTACTACTACTAGATCCAGGCTCCTCTACAGAGTACGGTTCCCATTCACACTGAGGTGTTACAACTCTGGGCTGTACTGCAGTCGGATCCCATTCCATGCTGTAACTTGATCCTCTCCCGGCACTGCCGTATGATGAACTGGACTGCCTAGCTTGTTCAATAGCTTTTAAAGCAAAAGGAGAAGGCCTCATTGGAGGCACTGGAGAAACCAATTCTTCTACAGGGGATGATGAAGAGTCTGAAAGAGAAAATGAAGGATCCCATTCGAGACTGTCCATGGAAACAGTTCTTTGCTCAGACCTAATCACTTGGTTTTGAGTAGTTTTATCTGATGAAATGTCATTTTCTTTGTGTTTGTCTCTCCTTCCTTTCTTTTTCTTCATTTTTTCCTCCTTACTTTTCTTGCGCTTAGATGTATCCAAAGCCGAGTCTTCTTCTATGGTAAAAGGGAAGAAGGTAGGGCCTCTAGAAACTCTAGATTTATCGTCATCTTTATTTTTATTAGAGCTCCTTTTCTTGAATATTTTTCTACCTCCATTAAGCTTGCGTTTCTTGCTTTTCTCATTCTTAGCAGGAGATAAAGGAGGAGATGCCAGTGATGTGGGTGTTTGATTATCCGAGTCTTTGTCTGCAAAGTAACCACTTGGTCCTGGCTCACTGTTAAACGGAATAAACGTTGGTATTCTGGAATGCCGATTGGGATCGGATTTATCAGGTGTGGTTACGGATTGATCATCACTCGTACTTTCTCTAGAGTCTTTGCGAGTTTTGTCAATACCGTTAATTTTATTACAAAAATGTGTTGCCCCAAGTGGATCACCATCTACCATATGTACCCCCTTCTCTCCTTCTATTTGATTGGCCTTAAATTCTTCGAGCAGGCCTTCTGTCTCAGGATTGCAATTTGAAGAACAGTTTTGTAAATACCTTCTTTCGTCACGGTTGCACATTACTTCTTCTCCATTCTGCTGCATTGAATTGTCTCCTACTTTCTTCACAGGAGTGTTGTGCACACTTCTAAATGTGACTCGATTTGACGGTTTCCTTTGAGGAGTCGATTTAGGTGAGTTTGAATTTAATAAAGGTAAACTAGAATAGCTGTCTCTTAATTTACTGGACGCGGAAATCTTCTTCTTCTTTGGAGTGCCATGAGATATGATACTATCAGGTAATTTCTCGTGCAAAAATTTACTTAAAAAGAATGATAGTGATTGTTTCGAACCCTCTTCCTGGTCCTCATTACCGGGTTCCTCGTAAATCGGAGAACCAAGGAGTGGAAAACTGTTCGAGACACCTAAGCATTCTTTTACATTTGGATGAGCAACTCGAATTTTTTTCCTAGGTAATGACAAAGAAAGATTGTCGAGAGACATTGATTTTCGCCTCTCTTCAAATGGATAACGATCCCCGCACTTTGCTAAGATCCGGCTCATATCTTTCTCGCAGTTTTTGCACATTTGTATTCCTTTACATTCACAGACAAGCATTTCATCCTCAGCACTGATAATCTGGGTTTCACAGCATAGACTGCAAAGCCATGAATCTCTTAGGACGAACAAAAATGGATGCAGGGCAGCACCAGTTAAGTAAGCACAAGTTCTTATCACTGCAGAGGACCTCTCTCCAGCTACTCCAGTACCCTTTGCAGTAACTATGTAAGGTATAGACCAAATCAAAGAGGTAATTAAAACCATAAAGAAAATTGGATGCTCTCTTTCTGGAGACAGTTCGAGCTCTATAAGGTCTTCACAATGTCCTGTCTTCCTCATCTTTTTTACTCCTCTGTACAAATGTTTCAACATAAGCAACAGCAGAATTGTATGCGGTGTCACCTCGATACCTGTGAGGAGCTTCTCTACAGTTGTTCTTGGGCTCCAAATTGAGCAGATGTAATCCCACTCATTAAATTTGATCCAAGAGATAACTGCGGCCATTCCTGAAAACATGAGCCCCTCAAATATGTATACAATGGCCTTAAATCGAACTTCTCTCTTTTCTAAAGTACCATCAACTGGATTAATTGACTTATGAAAAATCATCAAGGTAAGTGTAAACACGTCAGCATTGACAGCAAATAGCTTCACACTAGATAATCCGGAGCAGAATCGTTTGTCCCAGTGGTGGTCTTCCTGAGAAAGATATGCTGCAATTGCAATCCCGTATTCTGCGAGTAGGACATTAAAGATCATCAAACTCATCCCAAAGATCTTGATGACAGTGAGACCATGGCAAGAACATATTCTCGATAGCATGAAGAAGTTTGTAAGCAGTGCTAAAAGACTGAAACCTGCCAGAATTAAACTGTACGTGATAGTGTCTTTGTGTTGCTCCTGTTCAACATAGACAGTTTTTGTATTGTTAGTAGAGTTTGACTTTGAACTAGATTGTATCTGTGGTGATGTGCACATAACACAGACGCACATTGTTTGATTTTTAATTGTTCGCTTGTCATAGAACTTACCATCGCACAACTCCGAGCAATTTCCTCGTGTTGGAATTTTCCTATAAACACAGTTTAGCCTAGGGGTAAGTTTCCGAACAGTGACGGTGCCAAGGGTTCGACCCTTGTAAGCAGCTACTGGAAATGCTCCCGTCGCCGAGCCGTGGATGATGAGGTAGTTTAAGGAATCCATTTGTGGCAGTAGTGAATTTAAGATTAACTTTCCATTTTCTTCAGTTATAGTTCTATAAAATAGAGAAGATAGTATGTTTCGGATATGTATTAAGATAACAAATAAGGTAGGTAAAGTTAGTAAAGTAAAGTAAGTTATTTTCTCAGTGGTGATATAATAACTTATTAACCGTTCATTGGCTAACAAATTACGTAACTCAGTTCATAAAGCAACATACCATGATATTGTAGACACCAAATTCGAATTTTAATTAGTGCATATATTTCCTTTGAACTTTCCAAAAAAATGTTAGAACATCTTTTTGAAGGTCCATACTAAAAACAGAGTTTTTCTCTTCGTTTTTCTAACCCCTTTTCTGACGATTTTACTACAAATAATGGCAGATAAATAGAAAGAAACATAAATATTTTATGGTAATAAAAATATTCTATTAGCTATGTTGCAAACATCAAATCATTATGACCTGAGATTTTAAAACTCACACGCCTCTCTTTCAGACAGCCATCAGAGTAAAGCGCCCTCCAGTAAGTAGAACTAAAAATTCTGAAATATTTTCTTACAGTTCACATGTCCAACCAACGTAAAAAAAGCGTTCAATTTTATTGAAAGATTCTCGTACAGTTCACATTAGCCAATGACGTATTAGGTGTCACCATAAACTGATGCATTTTTATCGGCAATTTCACGTGTGCTCAAACAAGCCTGTAATCAGTCTGTTTGGTATACGAGTACTAAGCAGTCCCTTGACTAATCATCGACCTAACGCTTCGTTTCGCTGATTATCACCTAACGTTTCTAACCAAAACCTGATTGAGAAGGTACTAGCACTTCTACAAAAAGGGGACTCTGTTGGGTGGGAATTTGGGATTTCTGTAGTAACCTGGTAACTAGTTTTTTGTAGTTACTCATCATGTCACGTGACCTCCTGTATAAATATGTTCGTATTGTCAAAGAAGTTGGTTCTGTGTCAGTATACCGTACATACTGCGTGCTTTCTTCATACTACTCTGCGCTACACTACAAATTGGCGACGAGGATGGGATTAGCTACACTACAATTTCTTGAATGTTTGTAGGAACGGTAAAGAGAATAGGGTACATTAACGATGTCCTGGTTTTGCGAAACAACGAAAAACACAATGCACTTTGCTGTTTTGTATTTTGCTACAAAACGTTAAAACTGCATCATCTATCTATTAAGATCCATTAATAGAGTAGGAAAGAACTGTCATGCACAATTGAGATTATATGTCTAGGAATGACAAGTTTTGTGTAACTAATCTAATAGACAAAGTTCGCAAGTTGAAAAAAAATTTTTCTCGACAGAGAACCTGTTGTTTTTAGTTTTCGTACCTTAAAGTTTTTCAACACAGGCGTACGAAATTTGTAAGTGTATGTCATCATTTAATTCTTACCACTATTATTTTGCTTAAAGTTATAAGCATTTTCCCAAATGATTGTGCCTTTAGTTAATAAATCTAATGTAGAGATTTTCACTACCAGAAGCTTGTAATATATTATTTGAAGCTCAAAGAAACGTTTTACGCCATTCTCGCTAATATTTGCATATTGATAAGAAAAAAATTGATAAAAATGGTACCGTTTGCTCCATCTGAGTTTTAACAGCCTAATTCTTCATCCTTCTTGGACCGATCAAAATTTAGTAACGAAGCGTTGCAAAAATTTATCCACGCAACAACGACGAAACGTAATACAATTAAAGCCTTACGTTGAATAGATACTAGAGAAATAGTCAAGTATGTCACTAATGGGATGTCCCGTCGGTAACATACTTTTCTATATCTCTAGTATCTATTCAAACTTATCATTTCAAATCTTCTCTTGACAACGACACAATTGAAACCATATTTGATCCATGCAAAGATGTTGTGAAAAATGAAGACCTAGTATTACAAAATTGTTCTCAGTTATTCCGAAATTTATTGTCAGATAAACAATTTGTCAAGTTTCTCATGCTACATTAATGGACCAAGCATCAAAAGTTAGATTTTGTAGCGTTCCATTATGTAGATCTGGAAAAAGCACTTTCATACGTGAGGAGGAATAAATAAACTTTCAGACCAGAATACGTACAATTTTCTGACTTTCTTTAGAAATCCATAATGGCTCCAATTTATGGTTTGAGAGCTGCTCCTAGACGTCTCGATCGATCTAACACAGAGATAGAAAAAAAGGAGATATAATTTTTTACTTGCGGTTCGAGTGATCTCAGACTTGTTACAAGATTTGATATTGAAAAGTTAGGCAAATTAGTAATTATCACCATGGAAACATCAGACTTGCGCAGTCATTTGTCGTAATTTGTCCTTGAAATTAACAGACTCAAGTTATCCTGGTATGAAATACGAGGTATCACTAGTAAAAAGGAACAGGAATTCATCACATTTGGATAAAGACTTGATCATTAGATCTGGAGTTGAACCTGAAATGATCTCATAAATATCTTGACATATTTCTGTATCACACACTCTGGCCGAGCAATAGGCTACGCTCGAAACCGAGTATGCCACACAAAAAACAATTAAAAATTTCTGTATTATTGCTTTGTCTTGCAACTACTTGATGTGAATGTTCTTTCAAGTTAATTCTATCTCTACGATATAATGGAGAATATTTGGTACAAAAATGCAAGGAGATCATTAGAAATGCTTGTCAATGTGTATTGCAAGATAGCTAAAATCATGACTGGCACGTTTGATATCAAAAGTTAAAAGTTGTAGAAAGACGTGCCAAAGAGAAATCAAATAAACGGCGTTCTTCTGCTTTGAGAGGAAATAGGACTGTTGAGTAATTGAATGTATAATATGAGCACGAAATCACTTACAGAGATTGGACTGAAATATTCTTCAACTGAGTTAGGTCTTCCATCGTTCGCACGTAGCATTCGTTTATGCCATCATGACACGTGCAGCTGTCGGGACAAGAGTGCATTGCAGCTCCCTTGTACAGTAGAATAAGGACAAAATGCATGCGTGCTAAGCCCCAAGCCTTCATAATTCTGTAGAACGAAAAAGACGAAAAGGCACTCTTACTTTTGCTTATAATGTGTATATTTGGGGCGGGAGGGGGTGGAGATGGAGATGGAGCGGGGATGAAGGTATCTTTGGCTTCTACAACTTCAAGTTAAAACTTTTCTGTTTTCACATTACACAAACATCGATTTGAAAGGATAACTCATTGCTTAAGGTTGAAGAAACTCTTTTTCGAATGATACTTATCGGAACCAAGACGTATCTCATTTTATCTTCACACCCGTTCGATCCTTCCTTGTTCTTGTAGTAACTTCTTGGTTTTTGATGAGTATCACTCGAGAAAAAGCTTTTCTATACTTTCTATAATCGATACTTGGATTCTGTACCACGACAATTTGTTTAACTACACAAACAATAGTACGGTAAGACTGATTAGCTTAACAAGGATTGAATAATGAAACGTTTGTGTTGGGGAGATGTGAGGAGTACTTCAACAATGCTACTTTCGTAAATAAACGGAATTCGTAATAAGTTTCTACCCTTGTTTTTGTACATTTTCTTGATTAGTGTCGCTTGCTTTCGACGCGAGGGTGCCTCGTGTATTACGCATGAAATTTTTGCTCATGAATACACATAAATATACGGTTTCAGTAATAAATAAGAAGAGGATTTTATATTATCGTTGGTACACTATCATCAGTATCACAGTATACTAGTAAAGGAGTATCAGTATCACGTGATACTCCTTTCATATTTTCTGTCCATCTATTCTGATTGTTTCTTCTATCATCATCATACAAGTAAGATAACATACAAATACAAACATGCTTTATTAAATCGATGATTTGAAATGTGATGATAAAAGTGACAAACTTGGAGGGGCCTATTTAGGCATCATTCTTTTTACTTTATTTAATAAAACATACTTAAGCATTTGGCCTGACACTGATAAAAGAAAAGTGCCTGGAATAAGTGAGTTAATATCTATGAGATCAATACGTGAGTCAAGATAAGGATTTAGAGTTGAGAAACTGTTTAAGTGACAATATTATTTATCAGTCACGCGATGGAAAGATGCATTCATAATACACTGAGCAGTCTACAAAGGTCAACCATTTTCCCACAACCGTGTAATAATATGAATGATCCTAGGAAGATCGCAGTTTCTTTTAGACACTCTCTCGTGCAAGTACGTGATAATTGGAAACAAAATCAGAGATAGTTAAGTTATTAACATATGCAGGGGGTACATAAAAGTGGTATAACCAGGATGCAGGGGTAATTCTCCCCTTTGACTATGAGTTACATACAAGGGTTCTTCGTAGATACAGCTAGATGTTTGTTCTTCTAGACCTAAGTCATAATCTGCATTACAATCAATCTCCAAAACTGTAAAAACTGAAATGAGTCTTCATTCTTAGGGCCCTCGGAGCTGGTGTGCCGCCTTGAGAAATGTGGCAGATTTCCGTAGCATTTTAATAACCCATTTCAGCTCCTGATTACGGTAGAAACGGATCTTTGCTTGTTAAACCTTTCTGCCTTGAAATACAAAATTCTAAGTTTGTAATAACGAATTCCTCTGAATCACATGCGTGCTCCTAACGTAACAACATTGCTGCATCCTAAATTATATCACAGAATGCAATTATCTATTTTATCACCTGGAAAATATCGAGTGCAGTAAACATATTACCTTACGATCTGCTTGTAAAGCTGCCCTAACAAGACAGAGAATCGCAAAGGTCAATGTAAGTGCATGATCCTAACTACCTTTATTCATAACTTAGTACTAGAGTTGGTCGTATCTTTTTGAAATTCCTGATTAACATGTTTTATTATGTAGAAAAAAATCGTATACTTTTGGGTTTGGTAAAAGTTCTGTAAGAAAAAACACATTTGTCAAAAAGGAGTTGACGGTTCAGATTTTCAAAGTGAGTAGAAGCATAACTGTTTGAGTTGTAATAAGTAACCCAAATAGTAACGTGACTACATTGATTAATTATATTTGTAACATGAAATGCAATAAAATAAGATACAAAGATTCTAAGACAATGCAAAGCTGTACAAGCCAAAATGCAGTGTTGCAAATGAAGTAGTTTTGATGCTTCTAATGGCAATCAAGAGGGTGAAGTGGGTGGCAAGAGGAACTTTCCTTTTCTTAACGAATTTTATATTTATACTGAAAGCTATCTTTATTTTGAATTAAAACTTTAATACTAATATTGGTATCTAAAGGAAGAACAACACTCATTGATGACTCAAAACAGCGAAGGCAAGCAACATTCTTATCTGTTGTTCCGGCAATGAGTTGGTTGTGAGCTTCCTTTTTTGAATATGACAAGACAACGTCTGTAAAGTACGCAGAGAAGTTCCCCTTTTCATTACTGTAAAGACCTTTAAGAAATTATTCAAAGTTCGTACCAACGCAACCGATATGTCACAAATAGATCTATCCCATTAGCAACAAAGAGTTGAAATCCTATCCTTGATTGTTGCACTTTAAACAAAAAATAGTTTCAGGGCACTAAAACTCTCTCAAGTAGACAAATTAATACGTTTCTTGTTCCATTTTCTTATTTCAAAGAATTATCACAATCCTTAACTTTTTATTGTTCTTGAATTTCAAGAGTCATCATGTTCTCCTCAGGATATTGTTGTCGATTGACAAAGAAGTTAACTAAGATCTTCAATATCTGTCACATGATCACTCAAGATTCTTCTTTCAATGACTCCTGTTTCAGCGATCATGTTACTTTGTTGACTGGTTTCTACTGTTCCATCACCGATGGCAAATGTACGTTGAGACTTCACTACTGTCGAAATACGACCTCACCTCTATTTTAACACTAACATCACGTCACAAGGTTAAACGCTAGGGTTCCCAAGGTCTGTTATCAATGTGCTAACTTATATTTCAAAGACTACGACTCTCGACATAATAAATGTGTACTATCTATGGCATCAACTGAATCGACAAGTGTTCGTATATTTAAGATAGTATTTCAGTATTAAAACATCGAGGTTTATTGTTTTCATTATTTAACATTCTATGTGCATTGAATCGATGAAGTTCAATCTGTAGGGTTATACTGAAGACATTTGGAAAGTAGTTTATCCGGAATTGACACATTAGGGTGTTGTTCATGAGACCCTCTTAATCTATAGGGGGGGGGGGGATCTGTTCAATGCATGTACTTAAGTGCAAACGTAGAAAGTAGCATATACAGTACATGTAAGAGGCTGGTTTATAGGCTTCCGTGGGATTTTACATAGAAGAGAAAAACTTGCTATGGAAGTTTTTTTCTAAATCTTTATTTTTCAAGAAGGCAAACGGGCTCTTTTGCCTCCTTGCGGGCATTCATGGTGTAGTGTACCATTTTGGAGAGTAAGATAGGTGAAAAAGATGACGAAAGTAAAATATTGGATTGAAAAACATCCAACATCTAAGAAAAACGTAAATGGAAGCCTCTGAAGTCACAGGCTGAAGCCTTCGTTTGTCATTCTTAAACGTACTGTTACCTTCTCACACACGAAGAAGGGTACTTTTAAAAACTGTATAATCGTCGGTATTGACTGGTACGCAATGTTACATTGTCATGAAATTCATCACATGTACCACATGCCATTTGTTATTGTTATCAACAGATACATAACAGACCCTTTTCCCTTCAAAACGGAGTATCTAGTCATGTACAAGTTACAACGTCACAATTTCCAAGGATTCTACTCGTGACAGCGAATTATCTCAGCGTGATGCTAGTCTTCTCTAATCTCTTTCTATTTACTGTCAACAAGCACTGAAAATTCCCTGCCTTAATCTCATCATGGACAACATTAATCATATAAAGGTATTCACACTTTCTCCCCATCACTTTCTAATATCCTTCCATTCCTTTCTATCTCTCTCTCAAATTTTCCCCTTACTCTCTTCTGTGTCGCTTTTATTTCTTGTTTTCTGTTTTGTACTTTCCTTTCGTCTCTTCCTTTCTTACTTAAAACTTTATTCCAATCTTTCGTTTTTAATCATAAATTCTCGCTTCTTCCACCTTTCTTTCCCTTCTTTCACCTCTTTCGCTTCTTCCATCACTTTCAATACTGTCTTTTTGGAAGTCATTTTCTTCAAAGTCGAAGCTTCCTTCAATCTTGGGTGAATTGCAAATGATATGAAATACTCTCCCATAACATCAACCGGCAAACGTGTAAATCACATTAATGTTCTATTTCAGAGATATTCTACGGATAATATTGTTAATCCAAGAAGACCACCAGGGTAGCTTAACCTCTCTTCATTTTCAGTGAATACATAGACTGAGGAATCGATCAGTGATCTCTTACACGGCAGTATGCTGAGCAATGTGTTGTTGGATAACCAAGGAATGTGCAACATACCCGAGGGTGAAGAAATTTAACACTGCCACAGAATACTGGCAAAACTCGATGTTGCCTGAGTACAGGAAGTTTAGAGAGAACTTGTCCCTTTCTGTATCATTATCCATAATTTAAGGAAACAAACTTGGAAACAGACAAATCGAATGAATGGAGAACGATAGAAGAACCATAACCACAGAGGACGACGAGAGGAGCTCTCTTAAGTTTAAAAACACGTAGAAAATATTTGCCTTGTTGACTGTAAATAAAATCCCATTTCTTAAATAGCTCGAATGTTAGGCACTACTTGATGTCCTTTTTCATAAACTATAGTACACTTATCTCACAGTTATAAAATTATATAAAATGTTAAGCTTACACGAAATGAAATGGAATGTTCGTTATGTAATACCAAACGATGCAAGCCTTCACTACATTCTTGATTAGACTATACAAATGATTTATCTATTAGGATTTAAGAGTTTCTCCTAATCGCTAAGAAACGATGTATTTGCCTTCTTTAATATTTACGATGACTTAGCTCGAAGTACGTTCTAATACCTAATGGGTTCAGACGCATTTCTGTACTACTTACTATTTTCAGGACACGCGAAGGAACAGGGGTAACAGGTAAGGGCAAAACGAGAAACAAAAACACAGCCTTTTCTTTGTAAGGATGATAATCTTGCTACTAGGTTGGTAAACTTTGATGCTGTAAAAACCGGCTAGCCACGTGAAGATATATGTTCTTTCTTGTGAATTTTATAACTTCCATTTGGCTCATATTTTTGTCACCATTTAGAGATTTTTTTACGATGCCAAGTTTCATGGCACACAAAACAGGTGCAGTATTACAATTAACCTTAATTGTACACAACTGCTATTGTAGAGCTTAAACTAGGTGCTAAAAACCGACGTGTTTGGTTTTCAGATTCCTTAGTAACTCCTCAGTAACGTACTGGTGTAGCTGTGGTCGAATTGCAGATTGCACCGCAAACCAGTATTACTGTTACGTGTTGATACTGATGCATTATTTGGGAGAGACACTGATATTAACGAGCAAAGCAACTAATGACCATAAACAAGCAAACGACTTGTTAAAATTGACAAATATAGAGCCTTATACACTGTTCCAAAGCTATATCTATTCGTCTCCTAAATAAATAACTTTCGTTTTGAATTTCTCGTATTTACAACGGACTAAAAGTAAGTGACAATGGCTATGAAGTTGTAACAGATCCATGCTGAAGAAATTATGCATAATACATGAAACTAATGAGATGCGACAGATGTTTACACCTCT
Source organism: Carybdea cf. marsupialis auct. non (Linnaeus, 1758) (assembly GCA_010016065.2). Taxonomy (NCBI): domain Eukaryota; kingdom Metazoa; phylum Cnidaria; class Cubozoa; order Carybdeida; family Carybdeidae; genus Carybdea; species Carybdea cf. marsupialis auct. non (Linnaeus, 1758). Next base: position 20,281 of record JAAAKL020002006.1, read on the forward strand.
TATTCAACGATTCACATGACTGGAGTACTCTGTTACTTTGTTTTTTCATTGTTTCATAGATTTCATTTTATTTCTACATCTCTACAAAACGTTTGTACTCACAATACCTGAGATAAAATGTAATGCGACTTTCAAATTGTTTTATATAGATTAGATCTTTCCGTGCTGATCCAGACTGGCAATTATCACTCAATACAAACAACCTTTCATTGATATGGTTGAAAGAGTTGATGGTTATTTGCACGTGAAATGACTTTGAATCAATCGCAGATTGTAAAAATCAAACAACTTCCGAAGAATATATCTTTCCTAAAGTCTTTGTGTTCTGAATATAAAATCTTAGGAAAAATCATTACTGCACACCGGAATGCATGCCATCGATCTAGCTTGGCATATGTATGAGTGCTCACATATCTAAATGATACAAATTTGTATAAATTTGTAGATAGCAAGAACATAGAAGGCAAATCTATGAGGAAATTATGAAAGGAGATTCCAATAAACATGGAATTTAAGGCGAAGGAGTAAGTTGACCCATCAACGAGTGTCCTTAACAAAACCTCGAAGTTTGCAATTTACACTAAATCGTACCTTTCTAAAATCCCTCGACCATTACATACACGCTATCACTCCAGCTCCAATTTGAAGCATAAAATCATCGTTTCACGTTATTCCAGAGTAAGTGATTTCCTTCTTCAATGTGAAAATTAAAACAAGCATATGTTTCCTTGTGCTTTTGGTATCGTTCGATTAAGATGAAGTTGATTGACCGTTGGCGAGACGGTATTGTTCCGACTTGAACCCGGAAATCATCTGTCAATAGATGTAACCAAAGCAAGGCTTCCGAAGATACAAACCGAGATCAAAGTTTTCTAATGTTTACCATGTGTATTTAGATTTTATATTCTAATGTTAAGCTCCTCAACATAAAAACTCATCCTGTTCCGACGAGCTTAAGAACGTACTTCATTCTTTTGTCCCGGTTATTCTTTCCTAATGCGGGCGATCAGACTTGGCTCAGAGAAAAAACAGAACAACGTGCTTAAAGCCAACCACATTTCAACTGTTTTGGTTCCATGCCAATGAAATCTGGTGACAGTTGCAGCCTGCCATGCACCGATCAGTATGTTCATTATAACTTGTTACTAATGGCTGAAACACAGCTGGATTTTCCACTGTGTCTTTGTTCCAGATTGCACAGTTGAGGACTCTCCTGTGTTCGTTTTCTAAACGCAGTGATTTCAAACTACAAATCAGCTTACGGTTTATAATCAATGAAGTACATCTTAATGCATCTGACCTCAGGCTATTACGTTGACCTCATTTAATCGGCCGTGCTTTCAAAGATAATCAGGGCTAAGCTTTCTGGAGTCGACTGCTGGTAGGCCTACTCTTGGCGTCACATTCCACGAGGAAGAAAATAAATTTTGCTAAGAACAAACCGAATATTCCTGGTAGTTAGTTATATAAATAGTTCAACGTTGTAAGGAAGATTATTTTCTGATAGTAATTAGAATGATGCCTATCATCAGCTCTTTCACATCCAATCTAGCAAACATAGATTATTATCAAAGAACTGCCTCGATCTCCATCTTGAATTATTATTTTAACAACTGCCCTTGCTACTGCTGTAGTTCTTTCCACACTCTCATTCACCAGCTGCCTTCACAGTCCCGAGCATGAAATAGTTTGGAAGTTCTATAGTGAAAGATCTTGTTCCCAGTACATTAACAGGACGAACAATCGGCAGCGACTTTAAAAGTCATGAGAAGAGAGCAATTAAAAGTAACCTATCTAATTTTAGGAAATAATAGGTTACGCAAATGGAGGTGCCCTCCTAGAACGTAAGGGATGGGTGCCGAGTGTGAGGCATTACTATTTAACACACCCTTAACCACACCCATCTTAAAAGTAATCACTTGGCACGACAGTTTTCATTAATACTTCTCATCGATAAAAATGTGTTTATGTTTTACTGGAAGGCTATAGCCAAGCTCTTTACAAAATATTCTTTCGTTTGAAAGTGGAACTGAGCCCCGGAAATCCGTTTCAGGTTTAGGAACGGGGTCAACCCCCCTGGCCGCCCCTCTCATAGCTCCTTTGGTGCAATTTATTTTCTTTTTCTTAAGACATAGCATGGTCAGATTTAGGATTGCTTATTTAGTAAACAGAGTGAAATGTTGTTGAACTCATTATCATTAATGTAGATATCATAATTTGTGATTGGTATTTGTATGTCTATTTATTGAAACATTATCTATCCCAAACCTTGCGATACTGAATTTGCTTTTAGTATTCCTATGCACATTCTTTCTATTCATAAAGAACAACATTCATCTCCATTAAGGATACTAATAATGCACATCTAATAATTATTTTTTTGTTGATCGAAAGTAAGAATAAATGATTTAAGAGCCCTAAGCAGTAAGAAATATACATACATCTACGTCCATGATGATGCAATTACGTGTTTTTGGACATTTAAGACTCCGGCAACTTGTTCTTATGGATGCTTAAGACTATTTCCGCTTGTTAGTCCAGGTAAAGACTGAAGAACCGAGTTACTTATTATAATCATAGTCCGGGAAGAAACCAATAAATGATACAAGATCAAAGATTTCAGGACAGTATTCAGGGATATTTGCTGATCTTACGTTTCTTTTCTTACGTCTCGCAGTTGGTTAACATTCAAAATCTCTCACCTCATTATTGCATAGGCCCTACAGGTAACTAGTGTTTTCCTTTTGAAGAGAACTTCCTCAAGAGCGTTATGGGATTTGACTTCTGAAGGTTACTCTGCAGCTATGTTTATGACCAGGTTGGCATACATAAGAATTTCTCTCGTCACTCCCATTTACAGAATCACTAGCCCTAGGTGAGTTATAGTGTGCTTAAAAGCTTTAACACATTTAAGTACCTCATCACTAAGGTGCCCATTTATTAAGTCCACTTTAACGTAGATTTTTAACTGTTAACTCGTCTAGAACTTTCAAGAAATTTATGACTTGTTTGTTTTTGAATGATGCCTTAAACTTGCCGGGGGGTAACGTTAGTACCTCACCTCTCATTTCTTATTGCTGATTGTAATTTGAAGGGGTTAGCATGTAGTAAAACAATGTTTTTGTGTTCCTTTACCACTTCTAAAGATTGGTGCCATTTTTGCAGTCTTCTCGCGGGCCACCTGTTTGTTTCCCCTGTTCCCTAAAGCGAAAACATGTAAACGGGAAATGACAAATTATTTTAAATAAGTAACCTTCGAGAGGTACTTACGATACCTGCATATTAGTAAAACCTTTTTTTCAAAATGGTCGAAAAGACTCGTCACTCTCATATTTTTCAAGTGTTGGTCGTGGAAGCAACAAAGGTCACTGTAATAGTGGAATCAAAGTCTCGTTGAGTTAACTGGGATTTTGGACATTCTCTACTTATTTAAATATCGAGAATTTAGCCATAACGAATGGCTACAAGAACTTGTGCTCTTCTTGATGCTTGCTTTAGGTTGGATGACAAAATTGAAAGTCCGGCGACAAACGCTAGTGAGAAATGAGAAATCAATGGAAAGAACGTACTTCTGCATAAAATTTCATCAACAAATAGAAGGTGAATGACAAGAACTACTTCGGAAATCGAGCAGATCGGAAAGTAAGATGCATAAATATTATCCTCACAGTAAAACATAACACTGGTATTATCAAGGGTTTGTAAGGTGTATCTAACATCCCTAAACGTGAGTCATGCTATTTAACTGTTACAAGTACCTTTCGCCATGTAAGTAACCAGAAGTTTCAGTGGGACCAGCAATTTCAGTGGGACCAGCAGTTTCAGTGGGTGGGGTCAGATAAAATCCAAGAAAATTGGAGGGATTACGTCCCTCTAGCCCTACGTAGAAACGCTATAGACTATTCGGGAATTGCCCCCCACTTACGTCATAAGGGGTCTGTTATTAAATTCACTAGAACTAGAATTGTTAAAGTAAGAAAACCATGTTTCTGTTACTCAGAATAGAGAATCCTAGACGAATATTGAGCGCTATAAACAGCACGAGTGGCACAAAGTGATGGTGTGTCTTGAAGATTTAAACAGCTTTGGCTAATGGCCGAACTGTCTGCTAATATTTCTTTAGGAACGACAAAAACAATAAAGTTTAACAAATGAAAAATATAGTACGATTCACAAGGTTAACAGGTCTAGATTTATATTAATATCGTAAGATGACCTTTTAAACATTCATATCACTACAAAAAGGAAAAGAAAGATAAGGTGCTTTGACAAAAGAATCTTTTTCCCACGCCACGGTGACTCTCTTTACCCCTTGGACTCCTTATCGATAGCTAAGTGTGGCCATTATTTCTCAGCTTACACCAACGTCTCCCATCAATCCTTCTGTTTCGTTTCAAGTCTCTCTTCCGATGTTTAATTCCAAAATTCCTATGAAGATTATAGTAAATCGCTCTCCAACAGGCAGGCTAACGATTGAAGATCGAGACAGCGGATCTTTTTCATAATATTTTGTTGCTTGCGATGGGCTTGTGATCACATGGCATCAGATGAGATTATATGGACTGGATCATCGCATGTATCATATATTTATTGAAGCGTCGGTACTAGCAAAAAATGGAAGCGAGTTGCTTATGCTTAGAAAATAGCACTGTCATTAGATATCATTGGTGCGAGAGGCGATATTGTATTTCTTGGATTTCTATTGTTTTAAGCGCACAGCTTCGGATAGACTTTCATGATGCTTTCTCTGGTCGATATGAGAGAGCTCAACTCTTCGACTTGCTGAGCAAACTACTCAGTGTATTGGAGTGAAAGTGGCTGAGTAGACCACAGTCACTTGTACCCTCCAAGTGTTCCTTAAGAATGTTTAGTGTGACACATGTGCGACAAGACTACGCTATCCAAGCACAGGTACAATCCATCCGACGGGCTTCTTGAGTTCCCACCTCGCCAATTTCCCTTACATTGACTTGGTTGGCCCCGCGACCATGGTAAAGAGAAGTTGTCAAAGCCATCGCTGAGATTAAACCCGGGTCGGTGGTTTTCAAAGCAAGCTTTTAGACCACACAGACATACGCTCCACTAGACGTAAGAATAAATAATTTGTCACAAGGTGAAAGTTTTGACGTTTAACGTAAGAAGACACAATGGTAAAGTGCTTCATCTTTGCAAAGAAATAATAGAATGCCCAGGTTTGGCTATGAGGTCGAGGTTCCAAGGCCTATAAAATCGTCTATCCTTACAAAATGCATGAAATAGATACCAGTATCGTACCTAACAATTGAGAAGGAATGTGAGTGGCACCCACCAATCCCTGGCCTGTGGCAGTAGCCATCGCTAAAGAGCATGTGCGTTGCCTCTAACTTGGCCGAGCATGTTCATATTTTCGCAAATTACACCTTCTTTGTGTGCACATGAATAAGTCCTTCATGGAATGTACCCGAGGCTTCCTTTCCTTCGTACCTTTACAAGACAGACATTGCAAACTACAACATACTGTATTTCTGCAGTCGCTAGAAATATGCGATTAGAATACTGGATTTACTAAACCCAACTATAATTCATAGAAGATAATTTTATTTCTCAAATTTATGTGATTTTCTGGTCTACGGGCATTTTTAAACCTCTTTTGACACTCAACTTATTTGCTTTGAAAATCAACAGAAATGAAGAAATTTCATTCTGAGACAGTACATGTTCACAAATCTTGTCTTACTGTGGTCACTTCGTATGCTTCGCAACCCAAGAATACAGCTGCACATGCATTACAGTTTTTGCTGAGATAGAACGTTACCATCCACCCCCAACCGAAAACACCTTTTTGTAGGTAGAAGCCCCGGAAACACCAATTTTAAGTGCGTTTGTATGCCTTTTTTGTATCACTCCTCGGTATTTTGCATAGTTCAAATATAATCATTACTCCTAAGGGATTGTTTAATTTTTATCTTTGGTTGACTGCAGTTGTCTTTTGTAGACGACCATATACACATGCAACACAACTTTTGTTGAGTTTATGACACCAATGGTCGTATCTTAAGACCAATCAAACCAATCTACACCACTTGACCATTTCTCTATGGGTAAGGACCCATTGCGACATAGCTCACGTTGTAAGTATACAACTCCGCATCAGGCTCAAAATCAAATGGGTAGACTTTGAAATATTTTTAAATACCAGAGCTTAGTACCAGACTATCGTTACCTTAGCAACAACACGATCATCTACAATAAAGAACAGTTTACAGGAAGACTTACACCTCAGAATTTTAAAAATATCGAAAAGATCGAGAGCACACCATATTACAAGTACTATAATTATCAACATCATCAGGTCAGATTAAATTGAATGAATTTGAAAAACAAAAATCTTGTGAAGTCTTACTTATTCAGAAGGTTGTTGTGCTGAAAAGAATCTTCAGTAAAAGAACAACCGTAACAATTAATAAGTGCAACAGTTGGAGCTTATGCATTGGGTCGCTCATCTGAGACTTTCACCTTTTAGACTTAGGTTCCTCGTTTGCTTGCAAATTCAGGTAACTTGTCGGTAAACAATATTGAATTAATTTTTTGTTAGCGCAACTGTCTAACCTTATGAAATGGGTAGCTCACATGAGACTCTAGATGGGCAGGTCCCCTTTTAGTCTTAGTAGGCTTGTTTGCTTACAAGTACAAGCGATTTGTCAGGCAACCAATGTTTCATAAAGTTTTGTTAGTGCAGCTACCTGAGCTTATGAAATGGGTCGCTCAACTAAAAACTCTAGGCAGGTCACCCGTATTTGGCTTTGGACGCTTGTTAAATTGCAGGTTCACTTGACTTGTAAGTAAACAAATATTTAATTAATTTTCTTAGTGCAACTGACTGAGGTTATGAATTGGGCTGCTTACCTGAGACTCTAGGTAGGTGGTTCATCCTCTTTGACTTAGGTCACTTGTTTGCTTGTGAATTCAAGGGACTTGTAAGTCAACCAATATTTATTGATTTTTGCGTTAGCGCAGCTGATTGAGCTTATGCATTAGCTCACCCGCCTGAGACTCTAGGTGTGTGGGACCTAGAAGGGTTTGAACACTTGTTTGCCAGCTATTCTAGGCGACAGAATGGTCATGTATCCATGTCTAAGGCATGGTCAACCTGCCAGAGACTCTAGGTGTATCTATCTCTCTAAACTCTAAAACACAAGTAGTTGTCCAATAAGAGTGTAATAGTTACTCTTACCCTTCAAGCTGCCGTTTACCCAAATATTTAGAAAACTATAAGCCTCGCTGTTTGCTGTGAGTCAAAAGAACTTGTCAGTCATGTGTCAATTTTAAAACACTGTTGTCCACCCGAGACTCTAAGTGGGAGAGCCTGTTAGAATAAAGATCACTTGTTCACCTGTGATTACAAGCAAATTCAGTTACCTGTTTTGCATACAAGGTCAGTGGATATTATCTGTCAAGGGCCAATCCAAAAATTTCAATCATACAGACTGTAATTTCTGTAGGCTTTCCATGTAGGCAAACCTCATATAATGTGAAGAATGTCAGCTGCCCAATTGTCTTCAAAGCCCCGTGGACATGGCCAGTCATAAATATTCAAAATATTTTATTAGGGGTTCTCAAAGTGCTTTCAAATTACTCATAGAAAATAACTGACTATTTG
>JAAAKL020002007.1:0-27919 GCA_010016065.2 Carybdea cf. marsupialis auct. non (Linnaeus, 1758)
AAGAGACTTTGGTCCCTGAAAAACGTTCAAGTTGTCCCGGTGGTTGTAGGTGCCCTCGGATGTGTGAGCAAGCGTTTCCTAAAATGCGAAAGGCATTAGCATAAAAATTACTGTTTGATTTGCAATTTTTGTGGTCTATGACCAGGAACTCATGACTGAAACAAGCACAGGTTTGTCCATGAGTATGATATGAGTTAACAAGCAATTCTTATTTCACTTTACGAAGTAGATTCATGTTTGTAAGTGTACAAAAGCTCCTCATACCTAGAGTATTGTACACCAAACAAACACTTTTTGCCACAATTTCATGTCCGAGGTTGCCTGATTAATTTGTCTATTCACAGGTTTAAGACAATGGCAAGGCAATGATCCTTCAACAATGGCTTTTTCCCACAGCTCCACGTCATAACTAATAGACGCAAACATATTGTTAGCATTCTCTTCATCTTTTTCCTATCAATAACATGTCAAACTATTTTGTTTATTCTATCCATTCTGCAAAACTTACTTAAAATATTTCCACTTACTGGCATATGTACCTTAAAAAGTATATAAAAAATTACTTTCCCCACAAAATTCAAGTCAAATGAATTTTACATGATTTTATGCTTTACAGTGTTCTCTTCTTAATAAATCTTTTCCCTATGTGATTTTGTCTAAAATTGCATCGTAACTGGTCTCTTACATTGTTACATACATACAATGCATTTATTATTTCTTCCTCAAGACTGCTTCCTTAACAGAATTTGTATTTGTTTTCCACAAAAATAAATTGTCTTCAAAATACCTCATGATCTGTAAAGTTACATTGAAACTGATACTGATACTGTATATGATCCAATGCATACAAAGAAATAGTTTGCATAACAGTAAATGACACATTTGTAGTGTCCAGTTTTTGTTAACTGAATTTAAATCTGCACCAGTTTTCTCACTTGACACATGACATCTAAATAATGTAACAGTACTAGTATAGTCATCCATTTTATTCAGTAATAGTAGATTTTCTGGTTAACAAAAACCATGTTAAATATCAAGATAATTCCCTACTACCAAGTGGCCATTTTGGACTTGATATTTGAAAAAAGCTTGATTTTTCACTAAAGGGAAGAACAACATCCAATTTGAACGGGTCCCAACTAAGCAAACCTTCTTCATTGATAATATATTACAGGCCTCCCACTATAAATTTAGCAATTTCTTAAAATGAATTTGACATTTTTTGTTGAGATTTTAGGTGATTTTAGGGCATTTTTCAGTGATTATGGTATTTCATGACACAATTCACATTATTCATTGGTCATTTGAGATATTATCCTGCCGAATATGGTAACATAATGTCATATTCTAGGTATGCACACGAGGGCCAAATCTGAGGCAAAATCACTTCTGGAAGCAAATGGACACCCAAAATAAAAGGGCCCAAATTCCCTCAAACTTGAACATTCTGGAAATATAATCATTAAAACTCAGGATTTCAGCCTTGTTATGGAAGGTCTAGAGTTTTTTCATACAAATATTTATGACATTTATGACATTTGACCATTTTTATGACATTCCATAAAAAATTTCAAAAATTCAATTTTTTATGATGTCTACTAATTTTTATGACAGAACGGGAGGCCTGATATTATTTGGTAACTATCACCTTTGAATGGGAACAGTAAAGCACACCAAATTATCCAAATACATGCACCATTCTAAACATATTTGAAACTCTAACATACACTAACAACATAATATAAGCTTGAAATCTGTTGTTGTTCTTGTAGATATGGCCTTGTAAGTTTTTGAAATGGTAAGCTGCAAGTTAGTTGCTGTTGTATGTTAGTTGAATAAGTTTGATTTGATTTAATCTTTTCTATATCTGATAACTGGGTAATAGGACCATGATGGCAGCTGAAATATACTGAAACTTTGTTACCAAAACATAACATTTAAAGGGGCATGGCATTGGCCTAAAGTTTGGAGTACCCCCATGTTCATTGCATGCTCTTATTTGCGTTACTTTGTGGTCCAGAACAGTTCTCAATGCACTGCTGCTTCACAGTTCATTTACATTTTAAAGTTTTGCGTTTCATCTTGCATATAAAATTTACTTATGAGAAGTAGGAGTGATCAATGCAACTCCTATGGAAATGAGCTCATTTTTTAGTATAACCAGGCCCTTTCCTGTAACTCTGTGACATTTCCTAGATGCATCTCATATTTATAGTCACTTCATAACTAATCAACTTATACATGATTTCATCCAATGGACAAGTGGTAAATGAAAAGTAAGATACAGTTAGCACTGGTACAAAGGGCCTAAATTTTCAAAACATATTTAGCAGTGTAGAACATATGTTCATGATAGGAGCTGATACCTCATAATACGTTTACTACTAAAATTTAAAAATTGAAGTGAAATAAATCTGAGTACCTAAGCCTGTTGCCAACATGATTACTACAGGTTCCAAATATGCCCATAGATAACCAATTTTCAAACCCAAAAGACCCACCCCTATATACTTCTGACAAATATCTATTGTCATCTAATCAGTCTTCTATGCATGGTCTATGGTAAAGAGAAAACCCCACAAGCACAGGTTTCCCTTTCTATGCACAGCCAATCCATATTTCATGCATTATCTTGGGAATTAGGGGAGATCCACTGATTCTTTATTGGAAAAATAAAACTATAGTTGCAACTATAATTCTTTTCTCTGTTTATATAACTATATGCATACATACATAAATCTATATATTTCTTTTTGACATTTTTAATACACTTGAGTGTGATGAGGAACACAAAAAAGTCTTTAAGTAAACCCATTGTTTCATTTAGAAGAGCCAAATTCCTCAACAAGAGCCTTGCACCAGCCAGAATCGGAGATGCCAATTTTGATGAAAATGATGGGTGTCGCAAGAGAAAAAAATGCAATGTTTGAAATCACACTATCTCTAACTCAGACTTCTAGGGCAGTCTACCAATCAATCGATCCCCATCAGCACCACATTCACTCATATTGAGTTACAGTATGTATGCAAGTGTGTGTATGTATATACATATATTATACAGGTATATAAGCACATGCTATACGTGACTATGTGCTAAAGAAATGTACATACGAAGATGTCATTCCTAGGGTTAAAGTTATGTATCACTGGTCATGTCTTCCAATGAAAGATGAAAGGGAAGATTGTTTTACTTTAAATGAAGAAATGACAAGGAGAACTCCCAAAATATGTCGACCAAACTAATTTACAACATCTTTCTTATTAATGTAACATTAAAGGCATTTTGGGTTAAACTGGTGACTGTAAACCTACAAGGTGATTTTTGCAGACAGGACCATTCTCTGTCTACCTGAATTCAAGGTACGTAATCTACTTAACCCATATAACAGTATACTAGTATGATTGTGCATCATAAGAAATATAACCAGGCCATTGTGAGGGGTACATGAGACCATAGGTAGCAAACATTAGCTACATTTAGAGCGACTTAGATAGAACTTCGGTATGATGGCTCAGTGCTTACGTCTGCAGTTTTGAGTGCTGACGAATCAAGGTTCAAATCCAACTCAGGGCAACTTGAAAATTACCTGTTTCATCAATTTGTAAACTGAATCATCAAGCTGGCTGCCAACCCAGCGGGTCATCCTTCTGGGGTCGGCAAATGGGAACCAGTTCACACTGGGGTCAATTTGTGGAAACACAAAGAAGAGGAGTGGTGCCCCTCCTTGCCTTCGGGCAGGAGCCATACGAAAAGGGAGCCTTCGGGTCGCCCTCGACTGCAGTTGAACAATTTGAATTTTTAGATAGAACTTACCAAGATCACCAGTCATACTAAAAATGTCAGCAGCAGCATAAATGAAGCACTGCCTGGCCTAGGCACCTGACTACCTCGGTAAGTGTCAGTTTTACTGTATTTTATACTGTGCAGATACAACAGCATGTGCTGAACCATGCACTGTCAACAAACTAGCATGGCAGGCCTATAAATCTATTTGTCTTATCATCCAGTCCATAGTAGGTCTTTAGTTTCAGATCCTCACTCAAACTAATCATTGTAAATCCTATACGAAATCAGACTTTGTCACGACACACTACTCTGTTGCACAAGAGAGTCAACGTATTTTAGTTGCAATGTGGTATATGTGGGATCTGGTAAAATTTGGCACATCATAACTGATAACAACCATCATTCTTGAAACCTGATCAAGTTTCTCGAGCCTCTTGCTGCATTTTAGTATTTGAAGATTTTAACATGCCTTGATTGATATTATGATAACCAAGATAATGGTCTAAATTCCTCTTCTTAATTATCACAGACCATAGATACATCGTCCGCATAAAGTGATGATAAGTGTAAGAAGTCTGCCCGAAAGAAATCTCAATTTCAATCCTACATTATGACTTCAGAGGTCTTGCAATTGACGAAACACAGTATCGTTAGTTCAGTGTCAAGCCCTCCTAATACAGGCACTCCCCTTAGTGAAGTCTTAAAACGCATTAGTTGGTTACCGTTACCTTAACAAAGTTAACAAGTTAACATTTCCTACTAAAGCGTGATGTTTTGCCTGTTACTTAGTCATTTCTTACGACAAATTGGCCGTGAAAATCTCTAGGCTAAGGAACTAAAGAAAATACAGTTTTAACATTAGCTTTGAAGATCAATCTAAATATTATTTCTCAAAACAATCAATAAGTATCATCTTTTGATACTTATCAAATTAAGTGGTATGTTTGCGAAATTCCTGTACACTCATATCAGTTTATAATGGTGAAATGGTGGCTATGTTTATCGCAATTTAAACGCTTTTCTCAACTTACATTGGCATTGCAATGTCCATAGATCCCCATAGCATACACACGTGCCAAAAAGTCTTTCCAAAGCACATTTTTCATCGTAAAACTACAAATTTCCTAACCTTCGGCATAAATTTTACCCTCCTCTTTTGATTTCCCATCCTGCGATCAAAGCATCGATACTTGAGAAGGAGACTAGGCCCGCAATGTCCGTCTTTTTGTTCAGCGGTTAGCGGGAAAATGTATCCAGTCGCATCTGAGTTGCATCCTCAGAGCCCGATGGACATGGCACCAGAGATTATGAAACACATATTATGTATTATGAAACACACATGTGTTTCATAATCTCTGATGGCACCAGAGATTATGAAACAAATAATCTCAGATGGCACTAGGGGATTTGGGCATGGGAGTAATGCCCCAAGAGTGATCTGATCAGACTTTACACCCTTCTGAATTTCAGAATCTACGGTCCTACCCTTTGTAACCCTCTAAAAGGAGACTTCACGGTCGATTATGTCCCCTATTGATGCACAGCTACCTGGCTGTAGAGTCACTGACGATAGAAAGACTATTTGGCAAAAAGTTTTGATTCTGAACAATATGCGCGACTGTAATGAATAGAGAGCCCTGCTCTATGATTGGCCTATAATAAGGAAGTTTGGCGAAGTTTCGAAACTGAAGCCTGAGCGATGAAGACATCAAAACAGCCTTAGGATTGTATCCATTGAAAATTTTAAAGTTCGATCCTCTAGAAGGACAATGGTTTCCACACAGTGCAATGAGCTTGCTTCGATAGATTTTAGTAAAGAGTTATTTAGCTTTTAAAATTCATAAACAGCATGAAGCAGTCTGGCACATGCCTTCTATCCCCATAGTTTGCAATTCCTTCTTGCAAATGCCATCATCAAACGTATTGGTGTCAAATAAATTTGATCTTAAATTCTCATGATAGAAATTTTAACATGTTGAAATCCAGTGATTGAAAGATTTACGAAGTTATTGCTAAGCACTATGAGACAATGGGAATAAACTCGAAAAAAATCTAGCTTTTTGGTCAACGAAATTTTCATTATCAAATTCTCCATAGCATGTAAATACTTCCATCGTGTTTTATCACATAAAACCAAACTTGATTATATTTTAGGCAAACCAACTTCTTGCTGTAAATTCCACAAAGTGTTTCTAGCAAAGTTATCGATTGTTGTTGATATCTTTACATAAACTAGTATTGCAACTGTGAACTCTGGAAGTCTATAACTTATGTACTCTGTTAAAGTCTTAAACTGTGACCCTCAGGTTAAAAGGTTGTTTCAACAGTAGTCATGGACGTCACATCCGATGTTCAACTCATTCCGATTCTGCCCTTATCAACAGAGTTATTTAACCCATAACAAGAGGGAAATAACGAAACAAGAATTTGAGTTATTGGTTATGGGTCTGTACACGACAACAAAACATGCGAAAGTTGTCGCTAGAAGTGTTCAACCCGAAGAAAGAACCACTACGACGAATACTCTATTTATATTAAATAGGTCGTATGCAAATACGAGCATTCGATTCATCGGGGACATGAATTGTACAGCAATGCACAAACAAATTCCTAACGAATCGTGCAGAAAACAAATATCTGCTAAACTGCGTACCGCAGATATGTTTTATAGAATTACTTATATATACAACATATATCGAAACAAATAACACGAAGACATATATCGTGTTACCACCCTGTTCCCATGAATCTACTGGCGAAATATGATTGATTGCTATTCTTGTTTCGCTTTCATAGCTTCCTGGAGAAATACATGAGCAAGCTGTACACACCTACGTTCAAACAAAACGAAGGAAAATTGTAGTAAATGCCAATGGCATAACGTGTAAAATGTTCACAAATTGTCTGCTACGTCTGTTTCTTTTCCAAAGTTCGTAAAGGATGATGCTAACAGATCAGTAGTGATACAAACTGTTTTGGGATCAAAAATATTTGAATATATGTTTGAAAAGTTTTTGAGAGGTTCGGGTTCGGATATGTCGGGGTTTCTTTTATACAGAGTTATAACTGCAGGGTTTTTGTTGTAATCATCGCAGTTCCCTGTGTTGTATTGTCGCGGTTCCCTATGAACATTGACGTAATTGTATAAATAGTGTTTTTAATTATTGTTATTTAATTAGTTGTTGTTCGACAATAAAGTGAAGGGGACGCTAAGAAGATATTGGAAAGTACTCTCGTTTCGTCTTGAAGGATTCGATCCTCTTTCGTCTATCACGACAGTTTTCTTATCATTTTTCTTTGGCAAATGCAACTTTCGCCCAAATTTTTGTTAAAAGTAATCGACATATTGTATCTTGGGGGGCATACAGTAAATTTAAATGTAGACATGAGCATAAAAAGGTATTCCTCAGTGCTATATTTCCTCTAAATATTCCGAAAAATGCTAGTCTATTCAGAGAAGGCCAATTCTTTCCCATTGACCTAGTAAGAGTAATGACAGAATTGCAGCAAATCAAAATCCTTGTGGCATGCAATATCGTTTATTGGCAGTACGTAAGACAGCTGTAAAGGGTACAGATTATTTCTTGTGCTAGCTCATTTTACTGAGTCTGGAATCCAGAAATATAATCATTGCAGAACAGCAGATGATCATGCATGTAGATTCGAGATAGTACGAAACAGCCTTGTTCTATTGTTGACTACTGCAGTCAGAAGCATGTTAGTTGCAGGAAGAGCACTCAAAGACCTTTATCAACAGCTGTTCCATGTCACTTGTATCTATCGACACCTCTGATAGAAAGACTATTACCTTATGATACTGAGGTTTGTAAATTGGACCGCAAATCGAAATCGTAACAATTCTGTCCTGATGAAATTAAATTTTAAAGGAATTAGAGTTGAGATTTTAAAACTCTGATTAAGGTAGTAGGCGAGAGAAAAGATAAGGAGAAACAAGTTCGCAGGTTTTTTTAATTCTTTGCCCTGTACGAACGTACGAAAATATGATTTGGTCGTTTAAACGGTGTTGTAACCGGTTATGCAATATTGCAGTATTCATACGCAATGGGAATAGTAGGACAACTTTTGCCTAGTTACCTGAAGCCAATAAATAAAATGGATGTCAAGGAAGACTCTGATTGTTGCCGAAGGAGCGTTATCATGTCTAAAATAGGGAAAAGACAGAACTAACATTTTCCAATTGTATTCGGGTTGAATTCAGCTATTTATCTTTACAAAAAGTAAGAAAACAAGCCCCATTGGTTCATTGCAGATGACAGCAAACGCGAGCCCAAGATTACATGATGAGAAATTATTTGACAGGCCTCAAAATGAACTAGATTTCTTTTTAAAAATTGTTGAGTTCCATTCAAAGATGCCCGTAAACTGAAGTATACTTCGTAGATGGTCCCCATTTACTTCTAATGATTGTGCGACCCTGAAATGAGGTTTCTTTCCTTCTTTCTCGTCTCCCTTACGAAATGACGCTTCCTTAAATACTTTTACTACCTCTATTTCAAAAACCACCAAAATCACAGTGACTTCTATATTTAAGCTACCAGTGGTTTTCAGCGCAAGAGAAGCGTCTTTTTAACAATTTGTAAAGTGATAGTTACGTTGAAATTCCATCTCTCATAAATACATTCACTAGGAAATGGGGATATTTCGAAGATGAAAAATGTTATTGGCTGATTTGCGCGCTACGATGTTGTTTGGCCGATTCACAGTTGACATGACGTCAGTCTATTGTACAGCTGTTAACTTCACGGTTGTTGATCTCCGAATCGGGCCGATTTTTAGGAAGTCTGTGACATCGCAACAGGTTTACTCCCGATTTTTGATGTCATGGCAGTGCCGCAAAAGTTTAACATGACCGCTTAGAAGTCGCGCTGCAAAGCATGGCTTTCACCAAAGCAGAAACTCCATTACCGATAGAAGCATCTTCTCGGGACACACTGCATCTTCTCGGGACACACTGCATCTTCTCTGCGCTTTATTTGCAATTTTGACACATCGCTGACATTTTTCATGACAAAAAAATCAGCTGCGAAATGACTGCATGATTTCTTTTATTAAGGTGAATACAGCCCCATGGACCTAGGTGATTCCTTATTTCCCATTCTTAAGTAAGGTCTCCAATGCAGCTTGTAGAAGAAGCTGTTCATGAATAAGATGGAATCCAAGACATCTTCTGTGCTCCCGAATCGTCGGGCGTATCGTGGAGACCAATTACATGTACCATCAATCTTGTCACTGAATCGGCCCAACCAATCGTAGTGTGTAAATCGGCCTTTAATCTTCTACTGCATACATCTTTACATCTCTTCGGACACTTCCTTGTATAGATCTACGTTTTTGAACGGATCATCGAACTAACAACTACCACGACTGCCCGTTCGATATGTTGTCTACTTTTCGGAGAAAGGCAATGTGAAAGCAGGCAATGACATCAATTTTGACGGAGTAAAGGGTCTCCCCATTTCTTTGAAGAAACCCACGATGCAAATGCTTCAAGGACTATTAAATGTAAGCCATATATTTTTTATTAATTTGGTCTTGAAACTTGCAAGCTACCTTTATCTTCCCTGTTTTTCATAAAATTCCTAATCTCTGAAGTGCCCTCCAGGTTGGTGTTTCCTTCAGGTTGTCGAGATTGGTAACTGCTCTTCTTCCTCTACTTTGCTTTCCTCCCGTGGATTCCCATAGTACTAGATGTTGCGCAATCTCCTCCTCGTGTCTCACGCAGTGATCTGCTATCCGGAGTCCTCTATCCACAACCATCGCTGATAGTTTGGGGAGGTCTTTGTACAGCTCCTGATTGGTATGTTTCTCTTTCCACAAGACACCCAGCAGCATCTGCAACATACGGTTGTAACAGTCTTCCATTCTCTTCTCTAACGTCTTGCTAATTGCCCATATATGGCATCTATATAGTAGTACTGATTCAAATGTCGATTTGAATATTCTTACTTTCATCTTCCTACTGAATTTAGATTTCCAGACGTTTTTCATTTTGTGACATGCAGACCATGCGAGCACTTTTCTGATCTACGTCCTTCTCCGAGCTTTCTATCCAAGACCCGAAGTACTTAAAATTTTCGACTCTTTTCACAATGCTGCCTCTCCGTATGATTATATTCCATCAGTTCTATTTTATTGGCGTTGAGGTGAAGTCCAAGTTTTGCTGCTACCATTACAACCCTCTTCAGAAGTTCTTAAGATTGCCAAGTTTCTTCTGAGATGAGAGCAACGTCCCCTGCGAAGCTCAGGTCAGTTAGGAATATTGCTGGTGTTCTACTGCTCCTACGCCTATACAGCTCGAGTTCTATTTCAGCTTCATATCCTTCAATGGCCTGTCGCATTACATAATCGAACACAATTATAAGCAGGACCGGTGCCAGTGTATCTCCTTGTAAAACTCCCGCAATGATGTCGAATGCGTCTGTTTCACCGTCAGGTGCAATGACTTTGGCCTTAGTGTTTTCATAGAGATTGAGTATAGGAGCCGTTCCCTTCTCTGAAATTCCATACGCGTCCAGAATTTTGAACATACACTTACCATGGATGCCGTCGAAAGCTTTTTTGAATTCTACAAATGTGATGATTACTTTCAGTCTGTGGCTCTTCAAACCTACGATCAATCATCGCAGTGCTAATATGTGTGGTGGCTAGCCTCTCTTGGGGAGAAAATTGCTGTTGTTTGGACGTAGCTTGGGATCCAATAGTGGTTATATTGTAAGCCATCATCATCTCTATTAGGCTTAAAAAGGAATTATCACGGGCCACGATTGAGCGGCTTGAGTGTGCTTTTATTACATACGTTTCGATGAATAATCGCTACACTTTCGACATCAACTCGGGAAGTGAAACTTGCTGAATATCTCCCAAATTTTATGGCCACCCCAACACGTTTATTGGAAAGACTAAGTTTTTAGTCCAAACTTATCATTTCCATTTTCTTTTGTACTTGTGTTGTTTTGGTCCACACAAGTATTATAGTAAAAAGGAATTCTTCCTGCTTGTGACACATTGGCAACTGCCACAAGTAAGAGACGTCACAAGTGAGAGACGTCACAAAGCTCTTGGTAGCGACCTGAACACAACGCCTGTGATCAAACAGGTACACTCTTTCATACGTTCCAAGTAATAGTCAAGGCTGATCAAGTGCAAAATGAACCTAAGAGGTGTTGTAAGGATTGGCACACACATCTTCACGCAATGTATGATACTGAAACTCATTTTGTACAGTTAACTGGTAACGACTAGACTAACGTGCCGAGTTTCCGCATGGGCGCATAATCTGGTGGAATGCTTAACAAGGGCGCACAGATCAAGGAAGGCACAGTAATGTACTAAGCAAAATTGGGCCAATATTGAATGAAGATCGTAGATCCAGGAACAAAGCTATGAATAAAACAAACTTCAACAGCTTTTGATTAGCGAATTCAACCCCATGCAAGCATACCAAAGCGAGCAACGAATTGATCTGTCTCTTACTTGAAAGGAATAAATTTCATGACAGGCACAGTTAGCACAAAATATACATTAAATTACAAGTCCTTATCCCGGCATCGCCAAACTTGCTTCTGAAACACGATATATTCGCCCGCTGTTCGTCATAGAAACCGTTTGTCCCTTCTCTAACTGCCTATTCCCATGCATATTTGCCTCCAGTGACAGGCAATACTGCTTTCGTGTTAAGTGGACGTTCGCATTGGCAAGTAGAGAGATTCTTGAATGCTTATATCTCCTTCATTCCATTCGCAAGATATCATTTGTAATACAATTCCAAGTTCATGCCATCGTGTATCTCATCTGATTAACTAGGTCAAGGACGAGTACATAACGGAATAAAACAACATAGTAAGGGCAATATTGTGACAGCAAACTCATTTAATACCAGGTTTGAAAATGCAGCAACATTACTTTTCCTCCACAGTTACTCTCGACAAGAGCAATATATTCGTAAAACTAAATTCGGGCCATTTCTATCAATGCTCTCCTTACCAAAAATGCAACCGTCTCCAAATATGATACAAAACAACGTTTTTACCACTATGAAAGAAACTGACGTTTGCGTTGGCCGGCCATCTCAACTTTAACATCGAACACCGAAATTCATTTATAGCCAAAGCAATAACATTCAAAGGAACGATGTCCACGTTCTGTGAGTCTGAAACAATTACGATTTTTTAAAATAAAACGAAAATCGACGAAAGCACAATTCTCAACAGAGTTTGTTCGCAGTGAAGAAACAGAAACGGAAATATAACGGAAATCATAAATATCATGATACAAAGGCATATTCCGATGATTATTTATACTTGAGAAAGAAAGAAAAAGAGGATCTGGTAATGCGAGATGTTCCTGAGGATAAGTCAAATGATACTTAAGAAGAAGATGGAAACAAAGTGAAAGCCAAGAATTGATCAAACCTGGCGTTACAACGAATATCCACGGAAATAATAATTATTGCGAAGACAGGAATGACGAAAGAGAAGTAGAAATTCTTCACCAACGGGATTGGAATCCGTGACAATGTACAGAAATGTATTTCTGTCAATTTATTACTATAGCAAAAAGTACACTTAAACTTGGATCATCGTTGACCTGAACGAGACTAGAAATGTTGTACACCTTTACGCATATAAACACAAAAATGTACTCTTCCTATTATTGTAAAACGTCAATAGACATTCACTAATGTACTTGCTGTAATAGAACCATTCTGTTTAAATGTGGCCTACTCTTCCTACTCTCCTCTTTTAAATCAGAAAATAAATTTGAAAATTGAGAGTAAATTCTGCACAAAAAGGTACACACACAAATGATATACTATTTTCAAATTTTGGGTGAATAGGGTGTTTGCACGCTCGCTGGTTGATCTATGTTTGTTATGCAGCCCATTAATGTTAATCAAAACTCAATTTTTTGGCGTAGCGGCGCTTGCTGAGCTTAGCGGTGGATGGGAGCAGCGTAGCGGGCCCCACAGAAAAACTCTCCAGGGAGAACACTGAATACTTACGTTGAAAGGCATTTAAGTTGAAAGATACTTAAGTTGGAGGGTACTTAAGTTCAAAGACACTTAAGTTCAAAGGTACTCAAGTTGAAGGTACTTAAGTTCAAGGACACTTCAGTTCAAAGGTACTTAAGTTGAAGGTACTTAAGTTCAAGGACACTTAAGTTCAAAGGTACTCAAGTTTAAGGTACTTAAGTTCCAGGACACTTAAGTTCAACGGTACTTAAGTTAGAAATGTGGTCTATCCTGAGGCACAATAAACAATTGAAGTGTACATTCCTTTAAACCATGAATTGACAGGAACTCACTTACTTCATATCATGAAAAACATTTTGTAGATAAAAGATTAACTAGACACATTTCGACGAAAGGCTTAACGTAAAAGTTAATGGAGCATTCTGTAGAGAAATAGAGAAAGGAACACATAGAACCGATGCTAATATCTTCAAGTAAACCAAACTAATGTGATTTAAACAATCTATGGCATCCACACCCTACAATTGTATCGCATTGGAGCGCGACAACCTTATGCCAGTACCCCACAAGTTCGATGAAATAACCTACTTAAGCTTGTTTTATTCCGACAAGCTATCTATTCATATATATATTCTTAAATGCATTTCAGCGGCATCTAAACCAAAACGTATCCATTTAACAAATGCTATCTTTATACTATCAATTACAAGAGCGTCCTTTAGTATTATAAAAATCGATTTTCTAAACATACAAAGGAACCTTCTGCAGAATATGAAGATTAGGGTTCTCCTCTTCTTTCTTACAAGTACAAAATGGATATGCAAAGACAGCAGTAAACATCAATCTGTTTGTTTTCAGGAAAGGATACAATCTCTCAGTGTAATATGATCCTTAAATATGGTGTACCTACAAAAAGAGAGGGGAAGTGGATGATTTGAAGCTACGTAACTAAACAATGACAATCAGATCTAAGATTGACTTTTACGTAAGAAACCCTTGAGGTTAGTATCAAGTGTGGGCTTTTCGTTTCCAACATAGCCACCTATTTATAATGAAGTGCTTCCGAGAGCCCGGCTAAGAACATTTCTAGCGAATACAATCCTAAAAAGGCGACTACAAAACGAATTATGGCTATTACAGCTCCGATGGGCTCTGAGGATAAGCTGTCATAGCTCCAAGAAATGCTCCATAGATATCCATCGGAGATGCCTCTGACAGTGAAAGCCTGACTCCCCCCTTCTCAAGTGAAACCTATTCTTACAGATGGGAGAGGGGGCGGTAGTGTGAAGCTAGTGCACTAAAACCGGGACCCTTAGACTACGTGTGACTGTCCTAGAATGCTAAAGCGGATGAGGTGACGATACGAGGAGGTTTCGTTGGCAGAAGAGATGAAATTGTAAGCAAAACCCTCAATTAGGAAGCCCTACACTTGCTGCAACAAAACAGGAACAAAACAGTACTGTAACACTTTAAGGTCACGCTGTCAATATCAGAGTAATACAGCAAGGCAAGCAAGAGAAGTGAGGAAAGTAATGGAAGATCTCTATGGTATAATACACAAAAAGCTCCACAAAACGTCCGAGAGCGATATTATTGTCATCATAAGAGACTGGATAGGAGGTAGGGAAGAGCAGAAAGGCAAGCTCATCGGTTGGTCAAGACGATCTCGACGCGAGACAAGAAAGACGAGAAGGTCTCACCAACCACGAACAAAATATGGTTATGGGGAATATTTTATTTCCTTGAAACACCATCCTTGGGGACTTTCACTTTGACTAGTCCTTGACACAGAGTAACGAACCAAGTTTACTCCAATCTAGCGCAAAATCCTGGAGTAGCACGCAGCAAATTTTAAGCCTCGGTCTGGTGCTGATTGTCGCAGTGGCATTCGACAGATCAGTGCTACACTTCAGATCGATTTAGCTTTCAAAAAAGCAGGAAACTTTAATTCGCTTATAAGTCAAAACATCCTTGAAGAACTCATCGCATTAACTCAAAGCAAGAACACGCTCCTCCTGAAACGCATCCAGGAAAAATACCTAAAAACCTATAGGATGAGATTCCGAGTATTGCAAAAGAGACAGCAGAAACAATTATCTCTCAGAAATACAGAAAGAGTTAAAAGATGCCATGACACAAGTGGTAAAAATGAGTGCAAGAAGCATTGGCGATCCGGTGAAATGGCTAGATACACAGTTCACAAAAGGGCAGCAGAAGGCAATGGGAGCAAGGTCGTTTAAGACACCGTGTGCAGAACATCTTGGATAAGACTTCTTATGGTACTGCAATGCACCGTATGTCGATATCCATAAGCCATCAAAAACATTGTTTAGAACTTCTCCCTATGTTCCTGAATAACAGACAGTCTTGCTTTTGCAAAGCTAAGAAGTATAATATCACAATTTCCACGGATTGACTTAGGGCTGCTCATGCAATCTGATGAACGTCATTCACTAGGACGCGAAATCAAAGGTACTTCATATCTTCGTATTAACACTGCCTCTCCGTGTACATATGCAAAAACATCTATATACATATATATTAATGTATCTGTATATAGATATATATATATATACATACACTAAGTGACTTTCGGAAACTCTGTTTGTTTATCAGGTATTGCAAAAGGAGGTTTGTTTACTCCAACAATGAGTTTTTGCTGCAAAACACCGAATTTATGTTGATGTTAAGTTAAAATCAAGAGCATCCCTGTGTTTCATTTCATGGTCTGCAAATATAAAAAAATTCCAGATATAAAATTCCAATCAGGTATATAGGTTACTATTGATACACCGTGACCTCCAAAATCTAAATCATATGACGTCAGAGCCCTTTCAGACTGCCAACAAATAATTTGACGTCACATAATAAAAACTATAAAAATCGACCGCTCCATAGCACAACTCGATTGTTTGAATAGAAGGTGAAAGATGAAGATGTTTAGTGGAATACTTACGTTGTTATATACTTGTACTCTTATATTTCCTTGTAAGAGTATCGACTCACATGAGGAACATATTACAGCTATCAGCCAACGATACTGCTCTGATACTACATGCCCCAATCTCCAGATGGGACACTCTGAAATTGTACATTGGGACACTTTGCATGATGAACCCTTTGATAAAAAAGGATTACCGACAAAGGAATCTCAAAGACGCACGGAACAAACCAATCTTTGGCACATGAATCAATATCAGAACTTGTTCGAGGAATATCCCTTAGGCTCAGACAACAACCTGACATCTCAAGATGAGACAAAGGATGTTAAATCGACCACAATCGATCCTCAACATACACTCGAATATTTGAAACATGCCTCTTTCTTCTTATCACATGTAGCTACTGCTTTAGCAATAGTAACAGGATCTCTATTAATACTTTGTTTGATGCAATCTAATACGATCAAAGATCTGTACACACGATTGCAGGAAAGAGATCCCAAACAGCTACAAATGCAACGAAAGAAAATAGAAAAACTCCAACGGGATCATATCAACCATCTGCAACAACTGGATCATTTAAATGACGATTTACTCACATATGACAACAGATTAGAGCAAAAGGAAAAGCAGATATACAAAATGGCTAAAAAGTTGAAATCCATGTGGAAAAAACTTGTCAGTGTTTATAACTGCTTGGCAAAAAAGGAAATCAAACCATTGCATATTCTCAAGTGTGTCAAGAAAAGAAAGATCAAGAACACTGCTAACTTGCGTCTTCAAGCTATGTGTGGTTCTACCAGGGACGATTGGGAAGAAACCAGGATGGAACGTGACACTTACGAGTTTGAGTTGATTTCAATGATGGAAAGTTTGTTTATAGGTGCTCAAAATGTTCATGGACAAGATAAAGTAGCCGATGTTGTAAATGCAAATGAAGGATTCTTAGTGAAAATTGATGTGCCGATGGAGTTTGAAATTGTGACTGATAATCACGTGTATTGAAACAGTTTCTGTCATGTATGTCTTACAAATGTATGAAGCTGCGATTCTTTGTTTGGAAGAAAAAGAAAGTTGTTGATGTGCCTGTTTGGGTATTTAACTCAATCTTTACTTTATTGTACGAATACAATGCCACAGTTACCTTAGGTTTCACGTCCTATCCTGCGGTTACCCTGTATTTCGAGAAAAGAACTCTTACGCCGGCATTTGGAGAAGGTAGGGTGGCCGGCGCTGCAAAAGCTAATGAAGGATTCCTATTGCAAATTGACGTGCCGATTGGGTTACATGTTTTGGTTGATAATGAGGTATACTAAAGTGGAAGGATTTCCTTTATGCAAGACATATCCTGTACATCAATTTATGTTTAATCGATTAAAAGAGAAGCGCACTTTATCACAGGTCTCTGAAAATGGCACATATTAGCTACTGCGTAAACTTTACTTACAGATAGAGGTCGCGACTTGCGCATGTTTTTACAAGTACATGCTCGGCAATACCCTCTGCTTATAGCACCTATTGCGTATTACTACCACAAGCAATAGTTTATCATTTATGCGTAAAGGAAGGTAAAGAAACAAATGCAATATGCCTTCAAATACAATCCTCACCTGCAAAGCCTAGAAGTCAATATGAAATGAAATCGTCCACAGTATGGAATAAGTTCTCGACGCTCTAAGACAAGTTATCGAAAGTTCGTCAAGAACTTTGTTTCCATTGTGAAGGATTTGGTTAGAAATTTTACTCCGGAATCACGTACTCAACTCTCAGCAGTCAAGACAGATCTTTCTTCGAAATGTGAACTGATAAACAAACTGGATAGTGATACTTTGGACTTGTTGGAAGATGACGACGCTGTTGATCAAGATGTCAACGAACCTGGAAAATTATCTCTTCTTGCGGCCGAAAAGTTATCTCTTATCGACAGTGTATTAACTTCACCAGTCTCGCCACCAACCTCACAAGTTCAAGTTGCTACTTCAACTTCTGCTGCATCGCCGATCCCTTCCGTCCAGAACAATGTTAAACTAGCCAAGTTGGAATTGAGAAAAATTCTCAGGCTCTGCCACGGAATAGCCCTCTTTTCAAGAATCCTATCATTCCGCTGTTCACTCGAATCCCAATCTTACGGATATTGATCGGTTTAATTATCTGAAAACAAATCTTTGCAGAATAGAAGCAGATGCCATTGCCAGTCTATCCTTAACCCCAGACAACCATCATGAAGCCTTGGCAATTCTAAAGGATCGGTTCGGAAATACTCAATCAATAACTTCTACTCGCATGGAAGTCCTTTTAAAATTAAAACCTGTGTCTCGTGCTACGGATCTTTATCCTATTGGGAAGATTTACGATGCAGTAGATTCTCATGTACGCAGTCTGAAAAGTTTAGGCATTGATTCTTCGATGTACGGGCCATGCTAGTTTCCGTTATGTTTTCGAAACTTCCAAAAGAACTGCAATTGATCGAAAATAGAAAGACGAAAGGTGATAGTTGGAATTTGGACGACGTGGTCGAGTTCCTTAAAGAAAAACTTGTGGTGCAGGAAAAGTGTAGTTCTGTTGGGGTTGGAGTGTCATTAGAAGAAGCGTTACATACACTGCTATCAGCAGCCCATTCTTTACTGCCTACTCGAAATAGTAGAACGCCTTGGCGCACCTTTTGTAAGGGACCACATACAACTTCAAAGTGTTCGGTTATAACTGACACCGCTCAACGAAAAAATATTCTTCGGAAACAAAGTAAGTGTCTCTGTTGCTTAAAGGTTGGCCATACAAAGCTTCTTCATCCTGTAAATGCAACAAGTGTGGAAATCGACATCGTATTTCCATTTGTGACAAGGATCACTCTACACCAGAACCGTCTGTTGGCCTAGAAAGTGCCTCTACACAAGGAAGTCTGGTTACACAAACAGGAGCAACAGCACTCAGCTCTTCTGCCGACAACCCTCCTTCTTTCATTTTGCGAAGAGGCATTTGGATTGAAAATCAATGATACTTACCATAGTGTTGAAAGGTATACATGGTCCACAATATCGATCAAACTTTCAAACATCAAGTAATGACACTATTGCCCAATCTATCGCGTATGCCACAATTAAGTTCAAAATTAATTCCTTTACCTCAATGTCAGACTTACCCAATAAAAACACTTTTCCATTGACTATAAATGATTGTCACTTTCTTTGTTTGAAAGGATCAACAGTCACAATAACTTTGAAAAACTACTGATACAGTGATAAAAACAAGAAAGCGGCAAATAAGCTCAAGGAGGTGAGTTAGCTTGAGAAAGCGAGTTGATTCAAGGAGGCAAGTTGTCTCATGGAAGCCAGTTGTCTCATGGAAGCCAGTTGGCTCATGGAAACCAGTTGGCTCATGGAAGCCAGTTGGCTCATGGAAACCAGTTGGCTCATGGAAACCAGTTGGCTTATGGAAACCAGTTGGCCCTTGGAAACCACTTAGCTGAAGGAAGCCAGTCGGCTCAAGCACGGGAGTTAGCTCAGTCGGTAGAGAGCTGGTCTACCGTAAAAAGGTTTGATGGTTTGAGTCCATATTGGTCCCACAAGCTGAAAACTGAACCTCCAAACCCAGTAAAAAAATGGCACCTGGCGTCACCTGCAGAAGGATTAAGGAGGTGAGGACAGGAACTGGACATGATGCCTCACTATCGATGCTATGATTCAGGGAATGTGACTCTCTACAACATCAATTCTGCTCTGCAGCAGAGAACTGAACTACCTTAGTGAAAAATATACTTCAAAAGTTCCAACATTAAACAATGACAATAGTTTTTAACATAGCATTGTCGTGAAGCATTTCTCATCATCTTCTGTTTTATAATTATCAGTGATTATCAGTGGCTATAGTATCAGCCTCACTTCCATGCAATTTTATTGAAGGTCATCCCCTATCATATCACATACTTTAATGACTAAATAAATACCAAAAAATACAGGCACCCTCCGTTGTATACTGCATCAAATTCTCTGATATAACTGACAATTGCAGCCTCTAATTACAGAAATAAGGCCATTTTCCACATAATGGTTTCCCGTACCAATACTTACAATGTACATACTGCAGAAGACCCTTAAAGCTTACCATTTCTTCAGGACAATCCTATCCCACTTTGTTCCAGTTTGTGCAGCTACCAATTTCTTTAAGTCCCCAATAGTGTCATCAGAACTGAAAGTGTTAAGGTAATACAACGTGCAATGGCACAAAATAGGAATAAAGAACTACAGTAACTCAATATGTGTGTGGGGGGGTGGGGTGGGGGGGGGGCTTATAGAATACAGATGTTTTTCAAGTTACTGGCCATTTTCATCATCTTTAACTTCCACGTTCTCTCACAGTCTTCATAAAAGATAAAATAGGATTACTATTATCCTCGTATTTCTAAAATTAATCATGGAAATTGCATTCAACAAATAAGTTTTTCTTCATCATTTAATGTAAAATCACTGATCTTATATGGTTCCCATCCCCTCCTAGTTTTTTATGCTCTTACTGCAGACTTTATCACACATCCACCACATCATGATGACCTGGTTTTGACATTGCCCATATCCAAATTCAGTTTGTAGGAATGATTTGGTAGCAATTTTATCAACTTTACACTCTGCCATCACTGGGCACACTAGCTTTGTAGTTGGTAGACTAAATAGTGATCATGAATTTAATGTAAAACTTGCTCACGGGCACATAAGGGAATAGTTGCACTGTACTGTCATTAACTGTGATGGTCAGTCTTTCAATACTATTGACAAGCTCTGTTGCCTTTGTAATACAATAGGAGCAAGAGAAGTGCAGTTGACAGTGTTACAGCAAAGACTAAAAGTTGAAGGGTAAATTCAAGGAGTTAGCACCAAAAAAAATCAGTGTTAAATTGATATGTATTGCTTTGCTTTACGGAGGAGGTAAGACATATATAGTTAAGAAAGATAATGTAAAAAGACTGGATAAAAAAACAACAATACAAGAATGATTCCATGGATATTTGGTACTGCTATAAACTACAATTGTAAAGTCCAGGAATAGGCTGCATTCACATAGTATGAGTGTGGGTCTGCAGATTAGCAGATCACAATGGTTTGATCATTTAGAGGATGCAGAACACTTGATGTTGTTGGATATTTGGCTAGAGAGCAACCAATGAAGACATGACATCAAGTGATTAGAGATTATCTACTGTAAAGGAAAGTAGATAAGGAAGTAGCCAAGGATAAGATAACTCAAAAGACATTCAGAAGTCACTGTCCAACCCATGCAAGCAATAAAGATGGCTTTTTTATCAAAGGTTAAATCCGTCCTAGCCATGACTTAGTAGAACTTCTTCAGTGTGCAAATAAGCATTCTTCAAGTTCTAATTGAAACTCAATGCTTGATATCATACATTTTGTACCTGGTGATTTGCTTCTTTCTTGAAGATAATAACCATATCAAAGCCACAGATAAATTAATGACCAACGGATGGGCCACCGAAATTTATTCTGTTCCAGCTATCCCTTTTCTGTACAGAAGATATACTCGTTGCCTCTTCTTTAAAATCATTAGAATTCAAACAGAAAGGTGAATAAATGTGTTTAAAGTTTCTTCTCTATCAATAATACTCTCCTCTTTCCAACTTATGAAACATTATAAGCAGGGACGATTCATTTATCAAATATTGGCAATGCAAGGTTACCTTCATCTACAAGGAAATTGAATTGCAACATTTACACAAACAATGTGACAAAATACCATGAATGAAAAGGTAGTACAATTTGACCATCTAATTTAAAAGCAAGCAGTGAATATAAATAGAGCTATTCAGATGAAGCACAGATTTCTCAGTATTTGAGGTCATTTTCTTTATAGTCAGAGAAATTGTTTGTACTCTAACACAAAGAAGTTCTCTAACTACAATTAAGGTTCACTGATTACAATTCCACATTAAAATACTAAGCCAAACTTCTATATCATAAGGGTGTTAAATCCTTGTAATGAAAATAAAGTAATAGTAATAGAGATATCTTCAACACTGGCATGTTGCAGAAGGAAACAACTGAATATCTATATTTACTTCTTCTGGGGTATTCTCAGTCATCACCATTGTTATTTAAAGAAGGCATTAGTACATGAGCTACATCATGAGCTAACATAAAAACTCCAACTATTTACCAAGAGTGTTTAGACATTCCATTACACCATTACTAAAATTCAAGCTGGCCAATAAACCATGACCTCATAATTTCCTTATTTTTCCAGGTGTTCAATGGGGTTTTGAGAAATATCCCTGAGATCTTCTGACATGAATACAAACCAGAATACATAAATAATGCCAAGGAACAAAGTACTATAGTTACATCTGTATACTTCAAACTACAATTATCCCCGCTATATTTCAATCTTCCCTTAGTTTCATAAATTATCTAAATTTTCCTGAATTTCAACAAAATTCTCTGTCATTTCTTATGTTTCCTTCCAAAATATAAACACCCCAAAATTTCTAGGTTTTCCAGGTGAGTGTCTAAGTTGATAGCTGCCTTTGTTATGTGGGCTGAAAGCTACTGATTATAACCATAAATATACATATTTCAACAAAATTCTAAAGAACAGCTAAGTACTTTCGAACCTTAGGAAAGGATACTTGCATTTAACCCTAATTTTCTTTCCCAGTCGATCATTACATGTTACCTCTATCATGGTGGTCCTAGTAGGAAAGAAAGTATATATGAGTATTAAAATGGTTAAAATGAGAATATAGTATCCTGTAACATCAAATCAAAATTAAGAATTCTTTTCACAGCATAACAATTTCTGACAAGCATGAGCTTTGGAAGTTGATTCCAAATTCTTGCCACCACCAGCAACTTAACTTTTTGTTTTGCTGTTATCTTCATCATAACCATTTTCCATGTACATCATAAGCCGAGGCCCAATGAAGGAATAAAATTCTGAAAGCTCGCTGTAAAGCTCAAGTTGTTTTTATTTTTACCCATGATATGTTGCAACTGCTTTTAGTGCTGTTCCTTAGTTTATATATATATCTAGATAAGGATGTGGGTTTCAAGATTCATGTCTGATTTTTCAGCTATTTAATGCATTAAATTTATTATATAAGAGCACTTATATTATTTGATCTTAGATTTAAGTTTGAAATTTTGTGATCTTATAACTGGCAAATACCATAACTCTGATACAATGAATAATAGAATGAGTCACAATTCTTAGCAAATCTGTAAGAAACAGGCATCTAAAAATGGTCTCTCATGTTTGTTTTGAGGTACAAAAAATAAAATAATCCTTTTTTCTAAAAAAATCATTTCAACCTTATGCTACATACTTCTGAATTTTCAGAATAGTAATATATGATGAAATCCTAGCAATATATCACTTAAACATTGTCAGGATATAAAATGTAACATTTCTCCCTTGAAGAAATGGGTTAGGGTCATAATTTATTGGGTTCAATTTGTACACCACTGCAACATTATCTTCTTCTGGTCCACTTCTTTGAGATCTTGAAATGCTTCCTAAGCTCTTCTACCCACAGGAGGTCTTGATAGGGTCCAGCAATCATGTCTTGTCAGCTGAAACGATCTGCTCCTTCATAAGGCGATTCCCACACAATTTACTTCTCTTCAGTCTACTTCATTTGTTAGTATACTACTATACAACTAGTCACTTCCAGCCAAAACTTTGTCATCCAGCAAGCTCTCTATCAAAGGAAACAATCATGTCTTTAATGCAGCCTGGCCTCTAGCATGATTTATCTCTGTTTCTTTCCTCTTAATGTTAGACTTTGTAACTCTAACCTCAGCTCTGGTGCTTGGTCTTACCTTTTGCTGCACTCTTACTTGAAATCTTTGCCTTCATAATCTTTCTTCCTTCAGAGAGCCATTGAGAGTGCTTTTGTTTTCTGATGTGTAGAGCAATGACTCTGATCAATTATCGGGGAGCATCATTCATAATGATGGCACTTTCGTGCATCAGAAAAGCAGTCTGGAATATGCTTGTTTTTAGACTAAACCAAAATGAGGGTAAAAATTGGAAAAAGAAAGAGATTTCACTTGTAAACACATTTAGACCATTTCTTGATAAATAGCCGTGTTTAAGTGGACACAAAGGAATATTCTTGCTCCATTCATTGTGCAATATTTTGAGTTGTTCTGTTACCATGTAGCCTAAAACATATTTATAAGTGTTAAGTTACATTGACCACAAAAACTGTTTACCTTACCAAAGCAATCCAGTCTTTTCAAATGGTGAAAATTGATTACCTGTTTAAATTGCTGTATAAATCTCTTGTTATTGTAAGCATATGCTAGCAACTAACATTGAGCTGATTACAAGGTTCTCTAACATGTGTAATGTGTCGTTTTTATCAGCACATGTTTCATTTTTGCTTTTACATGACCATTTCCTAGTGCATATTTTGAGGCACATACTACGTCATAATGCATAAAACATAGCCTGAAGGATTGATCCCAAACAGATTCCAGGTAGTTGTTGTTTAAAACTATAGACTCAAACATTGCTATAAAGAGTGAGATGCCAAACCAAAACTATACTATAAACAATGTTATTTTTATTATTGATTACTATATAACATAAGCACTTGCAGCATGATATAATGATTGATCCACAAATTAATACATGGTACATTATAACAACAACAGCAATATTAATTGTGACAATCACAGTACATTAGATGTTATGATCATTTGAAAGAAAAGTATGGCCATAAGAAACCTGACTACCAGAAAATCCACTATAAAGAGTACTTGGCAAGTAGGAGTATGTGAGATTCCATATAGTAGGTACAACAAAGTTTACATCAGCAAAACTGATTGTTTCTCTTGGCAGAAGCAGGAGCACTGGTACACCTCAATCAAAAAGGCATTAGATAATGCAGTCATATTTCATAGAAATAAAGCTAAGCATTTCCTGGAAATAAATAGTGCTCGAAACATGTTTCCTATGCTGTCAGAAAATATAAACTACTCACATCACAGTTATAATAATTGCAATCCCTTAACTGTAAACATAAATATGTACAACAGTAAAATATGTAACAGTGTGCTTAATCTAAAGGGAGACAGTGAAGAGTTTTATTAAACATACATGGGAGTATCTTTTATGTGGGTAAAAAGTACTTTCCCAGACTTCTGTCTTATAAATGAGCATACTCTAAGTGTAATTTGCACCTTGCAATGTCACGGGTGTTATAGTCTATTGTTCTATGGAAAATATGAACTGCCAAACCACACCCAACACAGAGAAAATGATCCCAAATCATGAAATTTTGTCATTGATGAAATCGTTTTTCTCCTACTTAGGTTGTGTATATTGTGGCCAAAAATTCACAGAGAAGAGTCAATCTATGTGATACACAACTGTTTTTGACTTATCATATTAAAATTGCCTTATTCAACTCTACAGAAAAAAATTCCAAAGAAATGCAACTTTTGTGACGTCTCAATGTCAATGCAACATTTAGCCAAACTAGACGTGCCGCTTTGCTTTGGTACTGACCTACAGTTGATGGTAATCATTTGATTTTTTTGCATGAAATACTGAGGCTAAATCAGAAGTCATGTCCGCCATTGGTTAATAGTTACTAAGTAACAGATAATAACATTTTTAACTTTTCCCATGTGGGCACATTGCCTAAAGTTTTGGTGGTTGCTGCCGGACATTGATTTTAGTGAGCAAGAACTATCTACCTTTCAATCTTTTCAAGTTATTTTCCTAGAAAACAAGTCGTAGAGCAGTGCCGAGGCACTTTTCACTACCCACTTTCATGTTTTTCACCTTTGCGGTCAACCAGAGACTGTCTTCAATTGATAATTATCATTATGAATCATGTTCGCCACAGTTTAATATGCATCATGTTCAGCGGGAGTCCTTTGTTCGTATGTTGCAATCAAATTGAGAACAATGGGAAAAGGCCACCTTTGGTAGCCACAATACAGAGATTGTAGGATTGCAGTTTAAAAATCGATAACAGTACAAGTAAACATGACTTTCAAGGGCTGTGTATATTTTACATAATAAAGATTGGTACTAATAGAATCAGTGAACATTTTTGGACAAACCTGTTTGTAAGTGGTAAGTTTTACAGTAGTTGTTCTAATAATATCACGATAGTTATCCTTCCTATATTCAGTGATATTCTCCATCGTCAATTTCAAGATGTTGCGTGGTCATACACACTTATTTATAAGCAATCTGAAAAATCATTTTAAATGCAATGAAGCAAACATTTCGATTTTAAAAAATGGTATGGCAATAATACTATAAAAAGCAGTAATAGTTAGACATTTATCGGTATGATACGTTGAGATACCTTGTTTTCTAAACTCTTCTTCATTTACAGCCCTCTCGTAATCTGAAACGTATTGCCAAGGTGAAAAATCATGATAACTTTCAACCTCAAAAAATTCTTTCTACGCTCTGGAACAGTCTACGACCAGGACCTTAAGGTATTCCATGTAGAACTTAACTGGGCATCTAACAGTGGTTTTTGTTTTTAAATGTGCTCTGTAGTTCATGAGCAATCGGTAAATCATTGTACCTAGGTAGCGAAATTTTCATACTTCCAGTGTCAAACAGCCGTGCTTTGTCACCGCAGCATTCCTACACATACAAACAACAATATTTGCAGGTCTAAGCGCAGCAACACCTGGACATTCAACTGGTTATTAATAAGACTCTATGTATGCATAATTGCAGAGAGTTATTATTATTATTAAGTTATATACAAAAGCTGAATTGAAAGGCCCATAGGTAAAGGGGGATGGATGTAGGGGACTATACTGCACACCACTTTTAGATCACTTGACGCAAAGAGTGCCACTACTCTTTACATTAGATATTCGCGACTAGCGACGGCCTACATCTTATACCGTATGTCATTTATTAAATAAGTTCTCTTAAGCCTTGAATTGCCTGCTTGCAGTAGCCACCAATCGTCCACGCTGATAATTCTAATTGCCACCTTTTGACGATCAGAGACGTTAGATAAAAAAAAAAAGAATACGTTGACTTACCTGGTGTCTTATCCGATACAGAAAACCTGAAAATGTACCTGATTCTTGCATCAAAATTGTCCTGTATGATGGATCTGAATTTGGAAAGGTTCTACAAACATGGAAGGCTTTTTGGTTACCTGTGAATCGTGTAAGAAATCACGAAATCAACAGGAGAGCTTACTCCGTTGGTGTCAATGGCAGCGTTTTATCCTATTTGGTCCTTGACTTTACAGAACTACAGTCCAATGGAAAATTTTCATTTCACTACAGAAATCTTTGGAAATTGTCAAGAAAAATTGCCATTAAGGAAGTTAAGTAGATTAAGTGGAAAGTGCTTTTGATAGAAAAACACTGGTAGAATCATGACCAACATGTAGCTATGGTAACTGCACAGTAGGCATTTCCGAATCACCTGTGATAAACCCCATGTCTCTAGTGACAAAAGACAAAAGAAAACACCTCCCCCCCAAATAAAAATAAAAACAATAATAATAAAAAATCTCAACAATAACAAGAACTTCAAACATCCCACAAACCGAAAAAAATAACAATAACAAAACTAAACACCCTCCAATAACAAACAACAACAAAAGCAACCATGAATAGGATACAAACCAGCTACGATAGAGTGCAAAATAATACAATAATAGTGTAATAACTTAATAAACAATTGTTCCCGTTACTAAATCAACATGTTAGGGTTTGGACAGTCCTTGTCTCTTCTGCAAAAAATAGGTCGTGAGAATTGCACAACTTATTGAAAATCGGCAATCCAAATTATTTTGTAAGAAAGATGATAAGTTGTGCAATACTCACGACCTATTTTCGATAAGTCCATCATGTAAATGAAGCATTTATTTTCCTGCAAATATCCCTCCAATAGCGCTCATACTCAGATGTATCAGTCGTACGTCGTACTCCTTACCTAGTTGAGAGCATAATAGTTTATATCTTTCGGATTTCCTAGCATAATATTTAAGTGGTGTTTTTTCAGAACCCACAGCCAGTTCAACAACAAATAGGATACTATTCCATTTAATAATAAAATAATATTAATCATAATAATAATACTCCTACTACTCCTCCTACTACTACTACATACTACTACTATTACTACTATTACTACTACTATTACTACTACTATTACTACTATTACTACGACGACTACTGCTACTACTAC
>JAAAKL020002008.1:0-27918 GCA_010016065.2 Carybdea cf. marsupialis auct. non (Linnaeus, 1758)
GGTGACGCAATACTAGAAGGCTACAGCAATTTGACACTATATTTGCCCTATTTTGTAAGTCAACTGTTATTGAATCTCAGGGTACTTTTACAATATCTCAATAACCTTGTGTCGAAAAGCTAATACTTCTATTAAGTAATAGAGTAACCCTTCAGCACGAAACTGTTGGCATCTTGACCAAATACTATTTGTATCTGTTAAGATTTTGACTTCGAAGTCCTACCAGACGCGTGGGTCAATAAGAGGTCATTCACAGTTGACATCAACCAGTCATGTGCGGATGAGGATGGACATTCTTTGAAATGTTTGATGAAGGTAGACAAAACTAGAGGGGGGCTCTCTGACAAAGTTGACGCCAACTCGCCATTGAAGATACGAAAGTACCGTAAGTACGATTATAGTGCTGATTTGGCGACGGCTTGACGATTTTAAGCTGCTCAAGGCATCCGGGAGCACAGTGCTAAAACCTCTAGTTCTTCCTATTGGTGTGGGTTCCATGACTAACTCCTGCTTTGCGGTGGAGTGGTTGCATTATTAACGACGATTTGACTATGTGCTACTAAGTTACACGTTTATGATAAAGGTGAAAACTTTTGGAACATTTAAGCAAGTTGTTCAATGTTACAAGCAGCGAAGAATCTTCCAACCTTATCGTGTAGTCTAAATAACGGAGCAGGCCTACTAGCAATTCCTTGATACACCTCACTTTCATCTGATTCTCCAATGTTCATAACTGATTTAAATTCACAATAATACCTATTTTCCTAATAGATAGAAAAATGTTCGGTCAATAACCGCAATGGAGCAATTAGCGCACAATAAAATTTGATATACTTTATTTTACTGACTTCAACTGCGCTGAAATGGATTTTGTTTAGATATCCATGAGATCTATACAAGTGTTTTTTACTCGCAACGATACCTTGCTATTCAATTCTATCTTTTAATAAGCCAGATGGGATTTATCCGCTTCTTTCACCTGAGCACTATTTATATTGTTTTGATTGGTAATTGCCAAAGCAATTTTGTATAATTAAACATCCCGTATCGGGTTGGGTTAGTTGGAGGGCAGACTGGGTATAGTTTGCATAGCTTTCTTTCCTTGCTATCTTGGACTTGTGAATACAATATAAATGCCATATATTAGCGAATCAATTTAGGGCTTTTAGAATAATTAGTGATCAACTATCTACAATCAGTCTTTGTCCACAGATTTACAGCCCTTGATTTATGCTATGCAAATCAGACCAGGACAGACTAGTTCCTAGTACTCAACTGCGTATGGACGCTCAGCAAAAGTGATGTCAACTTAAGGGGGCAAAAGTGATGTCAACTGAAGGGGGCAAAAGTAATGTCAACTGAAGGGGGCAAAAGTAATGTCAACTGAACGGGGCAAAAGTGATGTCAACTGAAGGGGGCAATAGTGATGTCAACTGAAGGGGGCAAAAGTAATGTCAACTGAAGGGGGCAAAAGTGATGTCAACTGAAGGGGGCAAAAGTGATGTCAACTGAAGGGGGCAAAAGTGATGCCAACTGAAGGGGGCAAAAGTAATGTCAACTGAAGGGGGCAAACGTAACGTCAACCAAAGGAGGCAAAAGTGATGTCAACTGAATGGGGCAAAAGTTGATTATGGTTGACAATTGGGGAAGTGATTCATTGGTTCAGATCACGTTTATGGTTTTATATTAGCCGAAGGTCAGACGTTAGCAATAACGCTTCATCGATACCTTTCATATAAACTTTTTTCTACTTCCGGTGAATCAGTTTTCTCTTATCTTTTGGTATCTTCCACTCTGAGCCTCAATCTCGAACCTTAAGGGTCAGGTTGTAGCATTTACTAACTTTAGTCTAACGGACAGTAGGACTGAATGACGATGGCTGGAAAGGATTGTTCTGAGAAATCTACAGTATTTTAACACGAATACCAAGTTTGTTCTGCCATAAGTGAGGTAGTAACAGTAGTCGTCCTAAATCAGGAATAGCAGAGATTTTAAATTCCACCAAAAACAAGGAAATATACCAGAGTCAATTCGTAAATAAGAAACCTGGATTTGGTAACAAGAATCAACCTTTATTTAAAACTGGTAAATTCATGCTGTGTTAACTATTGCTGACTCACTTAACCCTATTTCATGACAGAAGAACCAAATTAACGACAAGAATCCGTAAAAAACCAAAGATAACTAAATAACATTTGCATAATCAATCACAATGATATTGTTACAAGATGGTCCATATCTCGATGTTAAACACGATGAAAATTTACGGACAATCATATTGAAATTATATATATTGTGTCACAAATCTAATGTTGCGAAAGAAACATTCTAAATATTTATCAATTAAAATGTTTAAAACCGTCTCATGGATATAGTGAGACGGACGTTGCTAGATCGCAGAGTAATAATTTGCCATAGATCAATTTCCTACCTAAGAACAGGAATGTATCCTATATTACGAAGGTAAACAGTCATGGTCAGACCAGTGCTCTCATTCTATCTACTTTATTGTTAATATCGTAAATAGGTATAAGGCAGACGTGCCCTACAGTTATAATAGTATGATATTAAGGAATGGGGAAAATCTAATCCAGCACTGTTGGTTGCTAAAGCCCTGTTTGCTATAACCCTGTTTGCCATGTACGCTGAAAAGTACCAAACGGTGTTCTAATGTAAGGTAATGTAAACTTTTCTACCATACCACACACAAGTACAAAGGAAAATTCTTTACATACCTACTTTTGACAAGTGTCAAAGAAAGGATCAGCGTAACCAGAATGTTACTCTCCTATGCTACTGATAACATGCAGACAAACAGCAAATAACGCCCTACACCGCACAAACGCACACATGAGTTTGAGTTTTCCCTAAACTATTTGTCATCGATAGGTATTTATTTCAAACACAGTTTGAAGCCTTAACAAACTTTATCTAACACTATTCTAAGACAAGGTAGTCCTTTCAATCTAGGTTCCGATACCTAGAATTGCCATTTGTTGTATACACAATACGAAATCCACACCCAGCACACTGCACTAAATTACAAAACTACTGACCTACATTTGCTGCCGACATTCATCGATCGCACGCCGCCACAGCAAGATTTCAAATTACGTTTCTCACAATGCATGATTTCAAACCCCGTAACTGAATATTAAATACAAACATCTTGCTCTTCTTCAAATGTAAAAAAATTCTAAAAAGCGCAAAATATTTATTCTTCTATAACAACATTTCACCTAAAAGCACTAGATAAATAGTGAGAGAACGTCATGGTATGAATTAATGGATGCGCAATTTTACATAATCAAATAAATTAAAGGATACTATATTTCAAAATTATGCACAAAACGAAGAAATAAGGTAACAGTAGCAAAGGTAGCGGCATTTACTGGAAAAGCACGTACAAGAGTTACGCCAAGTCCTCGATAAAAAAGATTTATGCCTTCTTTAGTTGTTCCTACTGTGATTAGATCCCAATAGTTACGATATCGTCCGTGCGGCAAAAGGCCCTCGGCTTGAATTCGAGACTTGATCACATCCACAGGGTATGAAACTATCCATGAAAAGGTTCCACTTAAACCTCCACAAAGCAGTAAGTGCAATGCCCCTACGTCGTGAATGGTACCTCCGACCGGAGTAAATTGATGGCAGAGAAAGGAATAGGTTCCAAAATAAATCATAAAGCCCGGTCCATCTCTAATAACAGTGCTGATCATGCCGCGGAAGCACCCACCAAGGCCTTCCTTATTATATATTTTGTGGAGGCAGTCAAAAGGACCCTTATACTGACTCTTCTTTGTCCTTTCTCCCTGACCCTGAATTTGCAATTTTGTTTTGACTAATTCTACCGGACACAAAATTCCTGTTTGTACGAGCCCAGCAACTCCCCCTGCTAAGGCTTCACTCCTAAGCCCTGGGTCCATACGTTTCAAAGTGTTGCCATGGACACCAAATATTATTGCATTGATTGCTGCTAGTCCTACCAATGGAGGTGTTAGTCCTTTATATAATCCAAAGGCCTAAAAGAGACAGATGGAAGTTTATTAACCCTAATATGACAGTAACACTTTGCATTACACCATAGTGCAGTAAGTATAAATGTTCTATCATCCAGAATCACCTGTTTCTCTGAAAACTGACACTTCAAAGAACCTGGAACATTCACAGAGGTAGAGCAACACATATATGCAGCAACTCTGGCCATGGCCTCCATCACCTGGGCACCACAGTCACAAGTCATATATAAATTTTACTGTTTAAATGCTGAATATTGTTTATTCATGGAAAACTTGTGCGAGTGTAAGTCACAGGGTTATGAAATACATGTACCTGCCTCTCTCTCTCTCTTTGTGTACTATGACGATTTTCTTTGTAAGCCTGACCCCTCTCTTTCATAAAGGAACAATAAATAATACAAATAACATTCAAACCACATCTGAGAGGCATGCAACATACACAAACTCTTCCAAATCAAAAAGATTTCTTATAAGTTCCAAGACTAAATTACGGGAATACATCAGTATCCACTACATCTATAACGAAATCTAATAGGACTTCTGGGTGAAACATCAAATCCAAGGAGTTGCAGAAAGAGTGACCACCCTTTCACAATGCTTCCTGGCTGAGTCACTTGGTATGGCAAAATATAAGGAAAACCCCCGCCAGTAACAAGTTAAATTCTTTAAAATTTCATTGAATTGAATGAAACAAAATAAGTTAAAACTAGTGATGGTAATGATATCTTAAAATGGCAAGGATAACATTTAAGACAAATGGTAGACTGTTTGATGGTTGTGGCCCAAGATAAGAGAAGTTTTTATGGCCCATGTTGGTTCTCCACAGCGGAAGAATAACAAATGGACTTTCTGGCTCTTTGGTTCTGGGCTACTGGCATTAACAATCCTTGGGTGTGTGTTGGAGAGAACCCATTTTTAAAAAAGCAAAGTTGTACAGACTGAAACAGATTAATTCAGTTTTTGGTTAGCAGGATATTTATGGCTCCGAACTCATTGATTTCAAAATGTGCTGTGTTTTCTAAGTTTAAACAAATAGCAAATACATTTGCTGTTCCAAGTAAGGAGCCCATGTGGTCTAGTGGATACATTCCTTACCTTCAGTTGAAGACCCTCAGGGTTCAAATTCAAGAAGGGCCATTTGTGATGTCAGGACAGGCATTCAGTCTTAAAGTACATGGGCATCTGTCCACTGCATGCTAGCATGTAAATCATACATAAACTAAACAAAAAACAAATTAATAAACTATTTGGGCTGGTTGAATCCCATTTAACAGCTTTTTAATCACCATTAAATGGTATGTGATGACCCAATAGCCAAAAGGGGGTAAAAAAGGGAATCAAATAGTAATCTATGGCGTGTACAGTGAGTTTTAGCCTTTGAATGGACAATACTTACCGACTCTTTCTTAACTGTTTGGATAAGGCAGTCCATTGCACCCTTATACAGAAGGGTAGAACCGGAACCATGCTGAGTTTGCAACCTTACCTGGAACAGCAAATCAAACACATTTACAAAGAGAACATCTCAATACAAAGAAGATCAATATAATTCCAGTTTATATCATATTATATCATTACTGAACGACAGAAAGTTAACTTCAACAAAATTTAGATCCATTCTAACAGGTTTCAACAATTTAGTTGGCTAACTTGCATTTATATATCTTATATTTACATATACAAGACCAGAACAGATACAAGTTATATCAAAATAGCTATACAAAGCAAGAAAATTTCACCAGCTTTTGGAATCTATTATCTCTTTATCACAACCTCATATTTGCATCCATAATGATCTTTCCTTATGGTGGGAACACATAAGCAATATAGAACAGTTTTAAAGTGATAAGTGATTTAGAGCATTTTTAAAGTAAAGAAACTCCCAGCTTCTTTTTATGTTCCATTGTCATTTGATGTAATACAACCATCCATAAATAGATTTAAGTAGGTCTTTCTCAAAGTCTTTTGGGTTATTATGTCCACTTGAGTCCTCCACTGCTTGCCCCTACATAAGGGGCAAACTTCATTACTCTTTATCATAGTGTACTACATGACTGGGTTCATTTTCAGATATATTGTTAAGCAATTGAAATGCCAGTACCAAAGCTGATTTCAACCTGTTAATATAGTGTAAATTTGACTCAGATCTTCATTACATGGACAGAGGACCCGGTGCCATCTTGAATTGTTAAGAACCTAAAAGCATTACCATAACTTTATGTAGTAAATAGTAACACTTAAATAAAGT
Source organism: Carybdea cf. marsupialis auct. non (Linnaeus, 1758) (assembly GCA_010016065.2). Classification (NCBI taxonomy): domain Eukaryota; kingdom Metazoa; phylum Cnidaria; class Cubozoa; order Carybdeida; family Carybdeidae; genus Carybdea; species Carybdea cf. marsupialis auct. non (Linnaeus, 1758). Next base: position 6,268 of record JAAAKL020002008.1, read on the forward strand.
TGTTGTGCTAAAAGTTAAATTTATGAATAGCTGCCCCACAGAAACGATTTATACTTAAGTAATCTTGCTACCACCTAACAACCTAACTGCTTCAATTACAATAAATCAGACCACATGAGCAGTAATAACTGTCATTGCACCCATTGTAATTTGTATTTTTTGGTTCAGACTGATCTTGCAGTGAAAAAAACCAACTAGAAACTGCTAACACCAAATGCCATCCCACAAATAAGACTACAAACTAAGCTGACAAAGATGTTGCACTACAATTATTGGTTAAACTCATGGATGCCTGTCAACAGAACAGATAGGCAACTAAAAATTAACAGTGACGTTATGTTATGCTAGATTAACACAGTAAAAAGTGTTTTCATACACCAAACAAATCTAACTACCTCACCAATGCAGACAGGGATAGGGTAGGTAATGCCAGTTATGAAAGTAAATCGTAAACTAAAAAACATTAAGGTGAATCAGAATAATCTAAATGTGTATACATTTGAAAGGAGTTTTAATTTGATAAATTTGACTTGTAACAATGGTTTGGCCTTATTGTACATCTAGATCAATCACTAAGAACAAACTGTTGAAATCTTTCTAAATATACATAATGCTGAAGACTTTCACTAAATCTTTGCTCCTTAGACCCTGTTTATACAAGACCATTTGGATCAGTACTCGTTTTTGTAGGCATTTGCATGGGTACGGACCCAAAATTGACATGCATTTTGACACGATTGGCTCCATTTGGAATATACCTCATACTGGAAATTTGTAACCTCAATTTCGATCAGACCCATTTGGATCTGATCCCAAGCATTTACACGAGACCTGTCTGGTACCAGAGCCAAATGAGATCAGTTTTCAAAGCGATCCCAAAAGAGCATCGATAGCAGATCCACATGGGATTGGATTCACTAGGTCTCCTGTAAACGCAAGGCTGATCCGTACCAGGTTAGGTAAATGCAGTCTTAATCTCTATGTGTACAAAGCACTTGCTCCAACAGACAGATGACCCTTTGCCATAAGATAAGAAGATAAGATATAAGTATGAAGCACTGGCTTAACAGAATTCCATAAATGGCTGCTCTTAACGGATAAAACCTTATGGGCAGAGACCTATCTGCCTCACGTAGCGTTGAATGCAGGTTAAACAATGATGGAATTGGAGCTAACTAGTGACCCCACATCATTGCCATTTTTATACTGGGTACTTCCCTCTGAAAGGAGTTATGGCAGTGTCCATGTACACGGGACCTCTGTACTTCCACATACAAATAGCACAGTTCAGAGCTTCTACTAAACTTTCACAAAAGCAAAACTTCATACAAAGCTGTTGTCAACTAACGCATGATGTTCAGTTTGTGTATTTTGGTTGTAGGACATGTTGTTTCTATAACCAGTCTATTTCTGAAGTTCAGCCTTGGTTTTACCACATGTGGTGCAAGCCTACTTAGATAGTTGAAAAACTGATCTAATGGCTTATAAGAGGCATCTAACTGATCTTTCCTTTATTTCATTCTCTTTTATCGGCTTACCATGCAATTAAAACTTGAAAAAATACACTTTCTGGGCAATTTAAAGCAAGTTATTAGCAAGTCTATACAGTCAATGCAGTACAAACTTGAAAAATTTGCAGGTTGGCAACATTGTGGGGGAAGGGGCTGCATGTCATTTACAATGAAACAAATAACTATAAAGTTATAAATCTATGTGGTAAAAATGCTAAATAGACATTACGAATAGCCAACAAAATATAGGCAGGATATTTTTGCTACATATGAAAGCAAATACGTAAAACAAAGACACAATAAAGAACTTTTAAGTAAACCTATGAATGCAAAAAATCATACTGATGATAAGAATCTATTTAGAAAAACTTCAGTATTACTGTACCTTAATGGTATCAAAAGGATGTCCCACCAGTACTCCTGCAGCACCTAAAAAGGTTAAGTGTTTAAAATTTCATTCTGCTCAAGATACCACATTTATACTTCACTGTGGCAACGTGGCAAATGCAAACAAAAATATATGCAGCAAATATTTACTATCTTAAGATAGATACATGTGTAAATGATGAAGGCAATTAGTATTGAAATGATTTGAAGTGATAGTTTTAGGACTCCATATAATGATATAAGGAGTTTATATAATGATATATAATCAGCTATGTGGAAGGTATTGCCTTGATGATACATAAGATAATTATATTAGATTTTAGTACCATTAAACTTAATTTATGCATTTATTTGCCATGCAAAGGAAAACCCAAAACCTAGTGCAAATAAAACCCCTCTAAATTAAAATGGCAGGGATGACATAAAAGGCCTCATTATCCCTACTTCCACAATGGTTCCTTCTATGTATAGTAATGTATAGTAGAGAAAGTATGTTCTTGCATTGAGCCTAACAATGTCACAGTAACAGATTTTCAAACCCCTCTCAGAGACCTATAGACACAATCTAATGCATCATACTGTCAAACCCTAATAAATCGAAGTTACTGACATAAAATGAAAAAGAAGAGAAAAAGGTAATATTTACCAAAGTTAGTAACTATACACAATTATGCCACATTACAACTGTGTAAAGCAATGACAAATATTGTCAATATTTAACAGAATGCATGTGCAATAGCCACACATATCCCAATACAATAAATACTACAAACTTCAATAAATAATATCAGAGCACTAATCTAATTATTAATTTAAAGGTCAATGAAAGAATATAGTAGAAATACAAGGGTATACAACATGTGGATTATGCTTATAAGTAACAGGGAAGACATAAAATGATCCCTACTAATCAGCAAAAAAAGGAATCTGAAACACCAGCTTGAACCTATACCATTTTGTAAATTGGTATGTGCAGTATGAATTCAATTATCAGCTTCTGATAGCTAATCAGGGAAATGAATGGAGATCAGGTTATGTTTTTTGCTCTTACCAGCTCATGACTTCTGCTTTCTATACCTTTCACTTGATCAAATTAACACAGACTAATTGAAATGAACTGGTACTCTGAAATTGGCTAAGTTCCATGTGTGAATGAGGGAGGCAGGAAGAAATCCAGAAGGTACTGGTATGTGTAAATTGAATACAAGTACATGAGAGTAGATTCGTTTACACGTCTGTAAAACGTCGTCTTAAAAGTTTTCCTATCACTGACTAAAATTGCTTGGGGTAGGAATATGACTGTGGCTTTTACTTACACATGGATCTGTTTACTCCTTTTTTGGAATGTATTGATTATTAATTTGAATTGGAAAATTACAAATGCTGTAGTTATTTATTTACACTACATTCATTTGGCTACATCAAAGGACAGAATGGGCATGATACTCAACAAATTCTGCAGAACCATAAAAATAATTTTCGCACGACTATCAAGAGGAAAGGGCCATGAGAGAAATCAACCACAGGCTCACACTTGTGACATCTACTACTTCTGAAACCTTCATCGACTAAAGTACAATGTACGATAACAATAGTCAATGTATGCTTGAGTTTACTTGCAATAAGACACTAAAAGCCAATCATGGAAATCGCCAATGCTCTCCTAAGGATGATTATGCTGATTCAAACATAAATGTCCATGTCTGCCTGCAAAACAATGTCTCTATGTGGGCTCTACCACAGCTACAAACAGGCCGGCATCTGCCTTTTTACGATTTACGAGTTGTGATAACCACATATCAATCAATGCAAAATTTGAGTTTTTTGCGTCTGCGACAAGGTAACTGCATTCAAACATAATGGACCTTTGGAAATGAGCAGTTTATTTTAATCATCACTCTTTGGTCAAGATCGACAGGGCCTAAACTGCTTCTTTGCCTCATACTGAAGAAACGTGACCACTAAACTAACAAATAGGAGTAGTTAGCGTAACTGATATGCCAAGACCTAGAATTCATAAGCATGTAGGGTACGAGTATAAATACATTTCGAAGGAGGCCAATATCATGAGGATAAGTACTAGTAAAACAATACAAATATCTGACATAATATTGCACAATGTTGACCTGATTAGAATTGAAATACGAGTAACGAAGGAAGCCTCAGTAGTGTCAATAGACATGGTGGTCTGGCTTTCCAAGAAAAGTACATGATGATAATGTTGAGTAACTGGGCGCTACCTTACTTGCGCATCCTATAATGAAATATTATCTGTAAGAGCCATTTTTACAATATCGGATAACATATAGTATACTCTAAAACTATTTCGGATGAAAACTTCTCGATTGTAAACTTGGCGAAATAATAGCATCCGAGTGGTAAATCTTGAAACTACAGCAGCACCCCGAGCATTCCTGTCGCACTGGATACTGAACATTGGATTGTACTCCGTACAACCGAAGTAAAATCCTAGGCGAATTCTCGAGGTATATGCCTTACCATAAACTAACAATAGATCAAGGACTGTAAAATTAACACTCTAAAAAACTCTAAAAACTGATATGAAAAAAATAATTTTTGATACGGGGTGCGAAAGTAACGTTAATCAGAACTATGCCCCTACTACAAAGAGCAAATCTAACCATTGATACAGTGCATATATGCCCCTCGAATCAAACTAACAACATCCATGGAAGAACTATTCCTCCTTTTCTTACCTGAGTCTTCTCTTAAACTGAAGAGTTAGTAGAAGTGTTCAATGTTCTAACTGAAAACATGCAGGCAATCGTAGAGTTGCATACCTTTGTTTTCACTAGTATTGACGCGCCTGCATGCCCCGCCTACCGAACCCCAACTTTTTCGAGGGAAATAATTGCTTTGCTCTGTACAAAATAAAACGATTGCAATCGGGCTATCTGGAGATCCTTGTTGACCTATTGCAAGTGGTAGCAGTTGTAACTGCAATTGGCCCCTACGAAGGTAACACAATCAACCCATCGATCGTCTTTCTCGGACAGACCACGTGTAGTGCAAACAGTACTAACGGTACTCATCCGTCTTTGACGAGATTTCGAAACTTCGCGTACATTTCCTTACATATCATTATTCATAGTACTAACCTGAAAACATAGTAACGGGTTAGACTATTCCTTCAGCATTCATATAAATAGCAAAGCAGATGTTACCAGTAAAGCTAACGATAAATTTTACAATTTTAGCGGTTACCTCCTAAGCAGCCAGCAATGAACTCCAAGGCCATGTTAGGCTAAACAAACAGGCTTTCTCGCCTCTGTAGAGTCTTGTTTTGATGTAAATACCTCTTGGGTGACGGTGTCCATCGTGGAAGCCATTCTTGGCTGTTCTAACTATATGTACACTGACTTTCTATTTGTTAAGGGGGTAACATAAGTGAAACAGACAAAACATTTTGTCTTTTCACACCTTGTTACCACCCTCGACAGCCTCCATCACGAGAACAACTATGAGAGACAAACAGGACGATAGAAAGAACATCATGACGTTGAGGCGGCCGACCGCTGGAAACCGCAGACCTCTGACCCAGGAAAGAGCACGGGCGCAGCCCATGTCTTTGTGTGGTGGGTCAAAACAACGAAAAAAAATACTGAGAGGTTTATAATTGCTAAGAGGTTTATAATGCATGGTTGATAATTCAAAAATGCAAAGCCAAAATAGGGCATCAGCCCAAAATTTATTAGAGCTATCTGAAACCACAATATTTATGATGTTTGGGGATATATTGGTATCAATTGACCCTTCTTTACTCATCATGATCAATGTTTCCCAAGAAAAAGGCCACCAACGTTGAAAAATCTATTTATAAAGCTATCAGAATACCACTTAATCACTTAATAAAATATGAGAATATAAATATCAAGCAAGAATAATATGATGCACAAGTCAAAAATTATAATGCATACTCTCCTCGAGTGCTTTTCACCTTCAGATGGAATGTTGAGATGTCACATTTTAGCATAAGCATCACATGGGCAAGAAAAACTAACGATTTCCTCATTCTGGCTTACTTTTTATGACCAAAATGGACATAAGTGACCTTTCTCAAAGCTGTCAGATGCACACTTAGTGCAATCACATAAACACGCCTCAAAAAACTGATCCAAAAATTTGACTTGAAATTTGACCTTTCCCTACAGGAATTTATCTTCTCTCCAAGATAGATTTAGTTGGTTACGGGCTTGCAACGGGGTGGCGTCTGTATAGTCCGCTTTAATTGTACTGCTTGTATTTCTAAATATCCAAACAATAGACATCCTAAATTTCTCTCTCTCGTTGGTATGGGACCGTAGCTTAGTGGAAAAGCGTCGTGTTGCGCAATGCGGAGACCGTGGGTTCGATTCCCCATGGTCCCACGCTTTTTCTCCTTCGAGATTTTACAACACCGATGTCTACATTCAGTCATTACAAGTCCACCGAAAATCAGTCACTGGCATCTTTAAGTTAAAGGGATTCCATCTGTAAATTTTTAGGACGGAATCTTAACTTAGATTCCACTGTCTTGGGATGTATCTAATACCCACCTTTTATCATGAACCATACTTTAGAACATGATCCTCACTTTAGACATTCCCGATTATCACAACAGGATGTTACCCCCTTGGTTCCAGTGTGTAACATTAGGGATACAGTGATAAGCAGGACAGGTTCTGTCCCAGTTACTCATTTTTAGTAACATCAAGGCTAGCCAAGATGATACCTTTCTCGGTAAAACAAGAATGGAAGATGTACCTATGGACTATCTTCATCATCCTGTATAAATTTGCATTGTGAAATGCTACGTATTCCTTAGTTATTTGAAATTGGTAAATAATCGTAAAGAGAATTCATTTTATTCCCTGGGAAAATCACCTCTCATGTGTAAGGCATGTCCTGTCGTAGCTGTGCACCCCCGAACTTGTAGTGAGGCAAGACCCAAACAATAAACATACCAAATTTTTCTCTCTCGTTGATAACGGACCGTAGCTTGGTGGCAAAGCGTCGTCGTTGCGCAACTACAGAGTCCGTGGGTTCGATTCCCCGTGGTCCCACAAGTTTTCACCTTCGAGGTTTATAACACCGATGTCTACCTTTAGTCATTACAAGCTCATTCGTGAATGGTAGTATTGCGTAGATTAGTTCAAACAAAGGTCCCATGTGAGACAAATTGCTCTTAAAATGTTTTATTAAATCGGCAAAACTTTAGATGTTAATATTTGCATGATGAAGTGAAAATTTAATAAGTTTGGAAAAGATAGTGGACATATTAAAAATATTTCACAATTCATCACAATAGCAATCGAATGTGTAATGCCAAATGATGGCAATGACCTGATAGAAATACAAGATCTGGAGATATTGTCGTGACGCATCTCGACTCCTTGTGATTCGTGATTTCTAATTTAGAGCAGGCGTATTAGCGCATCTCCATCGCGTGATCATTACGTCATCATTAAATATTGGTCACTTTTGCATTTGTTTATGACATAATTGTTAAATTTAGTACCTTAGAATATGTCTATAAAGTAGTGATTTCTGTATGTAATTTAGCGTTCTCTAGCACTTAATGCTGGATTTGTACAGTTGATTCGCTTCCATATCTTCACGAGTCTGTATGTTATTCTCATCTCTGTAAAGTTTTAATCATCCATTATTCGGGACCTCGGCTGTCGTTAGGACACATATACTACGATGAGTAAAACTTGTACGCTATGATTTGTAAAACATTAGAATAAAGCATGAGCTTTCATCCAATTGTAAGCGTAGTTGTGGTTAGTAGAGTTGAATGGTTGCGTAAATATTTGGCTCGAGAAAGGCTAGTTGGCACGTAGTAATAAACCAATACTATGTTTTGTCAAGGGAAATAGTCGAAATAGAATCAAAAGTCAGACCTTTTACACATGGGCGTAGATCGCTGTAAGGGGGGGGGGGGGGCAAGTTGATTAAACGTGGACAATTTGACATATCCGGACCAAATAATGGGGGTGATAAAGCAGGTGTTGTCCATCCATCCTGAAAAGTGAGGGGGACCAGTCCCCCGTCCCCCTGAATCTACGCCTATGCTTATACATTTCCTGTACTTTGGCGACAATTTTTACGACCTTTCAAAGTATCGAATTTGTATTGTGTAGTAGAATCGTATACTGTAGTGATATTTTATTTTAACCACGATATATTGAAGTAAGTTAAGCTAGGGGATTAGGCATTGGGTCATGGGCTGAGACGCGAGTTAAAAGTTTTTCCAAGTAAACATGTACTTCTTAAGGAAACTTTCAGCTTTAAGTAGCCCGTTTATATGTGTTTGGCATTTATTTTTTGATAAAGGGGCTGACTTTGCCGTACAAATAGAATAATAAACTATTTGCTGTAGCATTCAAAGTCATGAACACGTCCTCTGGAGAGTTACTGCCAAGCACCACAATGGTACAATAAGAGTAAGCACACCCACTTTCCATAACACCGCTTCTCTATTATTTCCGATGAACACATAACAACCGCCGTTTCAACGACATAAAGACACACACTGTTCCCACGCTAGTCATTTAACTATATTTTAAATGGTTTCAACTTCGTTCTGATATCTTGTAAGATCTTGACATGAAATGCAATGTCAACGTAATCAAATCTTGCAACTATTCAGAATCATTCCATGTCCTCTTCCGAGAGTTCATGTTTATAAATGTTGAATCTTGTTGGTAGTTGAAGGTTGATTTGCTCTTTGTTAAAACATTTCGTTCTCTTCTAAAGAGGTTTATTTTAGATCGGCGTATTATATTGACAAAAGCGTAGGGGCCGAACACTAAACAATCTTTAGTCTCCTCCAGTGTCGTATCTCACATTTTTTTTAGCACTCCTACGCTATTTCTGTTATGTGCAAGATTTTTTATAAATTTCATTCCACTGAGATGGTTAGAGCATATCGTGCTATTGACATCCTCAAGTTATTCAGATGCAGACCGGCGGTAACCCTGATGGTGCATTAATATCATTATGAGGGAGTAAAACTCGAATACTTTAGATGTTCATTTAGTTGTAAGACTTCAGCAATTTGTCACAAAGGATTGCAAGGGGACATTGTCGCTGCACTATTACTACAAGTTAGAGTCTTCATAGTGTGGCTGGTCGAGGGATTATTAATCCGGAGCAAGAAAAAAGTGGTAAGTTGTAGTGGTAGGTCACAGAGGTTGCACCTCAAAAATGCTGCCAGTATATGGCAAAGAACTGGGGAGCGTTGACTATTCCTATTACTGTGGCCCCTGCATTAGCAACAGACTGTCTGTCTATGAAGAATTTTAAAGTTTTTATTAAAAAATCTGCGACTACTTGAAACAAAACCTCAACATCGCTTTGAACGGCTTCGATAGTAGAGCACTAAGAAGAATTGAAGGAATCCGATGGTGGCAGCACGTCACAAATAACGAGCTACGTGGACGCAACAACCTCCAGTCTCAGTTTTAACCGCTCGAAGAAGGGTGCGATGGTATCGGCATATCCTGCGCTTGCCTCTGAGTATTCTAACCCGCGCGGTCCTTGATTTTAGTCCGTCTGCAGAAGAATGGAGGCGCCCACGAGGCTCAGCTCGCTGCCGATCGTCAGCACTGGCGAGCACTTGTGTTTCAACTTGACTCTACGCACCGCACGGTGCTCGAGGATTAATGAGTGAGTGAGGGTGGGAACAGTGCAGAAATCAGTGTGGAAAATTCTGTCTTACAATGTAGGTCTATTCCTATTCTGATCGGTTTACATCTATTGGAAATCTTTCGTTGGTCTAACATTACAGACAATGCCATTTATATCTCTTAAAACGTAGTTTCTACAAGGCTCCATTAAATGCTTCGTGTGAAGTTATTTAAAAATTAATACCTATGCCAAAGTAAGAACCTTAAGTTACAGTTCCGTACCTTGAATGATAGGAAAGGGAAAGCGTAGCAAAGGTTGAAAACGCCAGATATTTGATGCCTCGTGTCCCTGTGGACCTCGGTACAGAGCCGCATACGTAAATTATCGTATTTGTGCACCTCCAATTTTATCGAATCTAAGTATTTCTTGTGCAGGAGTACAATTTCGTGTATGAAATACTATTAGTCTGTAGACGAGACGATGGGGTGTGCACCTCTTACCCCCACCTCCCCTCGATGGAGCTGCCAGTGAGTTAATAATGCTGTAAAGTTTCCAGTGTAAGGATGTGAAGCGTGTGGCAGTGTGATCTAAAAGCTTACTTAGAAAGCCAACGACCCGGGTTCGATTTCAGCGCTGGGAAGCGTTGACAACATCTCTTTACCATAGTCACGGGCTCCACCGAGTCCATGTGAGGGAAATTGGGGAGACAGAAACTCAAGAAGCTCGTCGGATGGATCGTACCTGTGTTTGGATAGGCTAGCCTTGTCACACATGTGTCACGCTAAATATGCTTGAAGAACACCTGAAGGGTACAAGTGACTGTAGTCTTACCAGTCAATTTCACTCTAATCCATAGAGTAGGTTGCCAAGCTGATCGAACAGTTGAGCTCTCATACGTCAGTATCGACGGAAGAATCCATCAATGCTGCAAAGTTTCCATTATAAGACTGGTAGACCTGGCAACCTGATGTAAGTTAAGCGGATTGCTTTACTCCAAGGAAACTGCACTACACAATTGCACCACGCGTCATACTCAGCAGCCTCTTCCTGGATCAAGGAGCGTGACTGCTGCGGTCATGCGGCAATTTTAAAAATTTAAACTACACCTAGTACGTCTCAAGCGTGGTTTTTGTTAATAAAAAGCTTGGTTTACCATATCAAGCTGAAATACGATAGATTTATATAATCTGAAGATTGGTACAATGGTTTTTCTATCATGATAACAAGTTTAGGGAAGATGCTTAATCTAATGTAAAACCAGCACAGGTTACTCGTTAACAACGGGGTCCATAAAAGCCTACGAAGGACTTACCACAACCAACTAAAAGTATATGAGCTCCTTTCATTTTCCTCATCGCAGGCTTGCTTCAGAAAGCAGCTGAGAAGTTGCAAACATTGATTGCCTGGAGCGATAAATGATTTACTAGAGAAATGCCGTCATGGTAACGTGAAGCTTCTGAGCTACAAAATAGTTTGATTTAAAACAGAGATTATGAAACAGAGGCTATGTGTTTCATAATCTCTGTTTAAAACAAAGCCTCCAGATTTGATATTATACATCAATGCCGTAGAAACGCAGTGGGGCGTTAAATAGTCCATTGTGTTTATCCACTGTTGGTTAACGTCAAAGGTAATACTCTGACACATCTCTGAAATAATTGAAATGATTTACTTCTACTCGTACATCCTTAGTAACCAGTCGCAGTTACAGGTGACATCAGTGTCATAACGCCTTCGTACACGGTTGACTAAAAGCCTGAGTACTAACGAGGTGAATAGCAATGGCAGAGCTACAGGTGAGAGTGTATGATTATAATGGACTCCCATTTTTTCTTGATTATAGAAACTGATACTCATCTGAAATGAAATTGAAATGATATGAAGAGTTAAATTTTTCATGTGACACTCAGTTATCCGAATGCTTCGTCAAAAAGCGTTTATTATATTAACAAACGGTTTCTCTTCCAGACCTTGAGAACATGTCGAAAGAGATTGTCTTCGTCATAAGCAACCTTCTGAATAATGCCTCCACTATCTTGTTAGCGCCAACTCTGATCTGAAGGCTATATTTCGTAGTGAACATTTCAAAAGCACATGACTCGTTTCGCTCAAAAGCAATGTCGTCCATTTTCTTCACTTGTTGTATCTTTCTAACTGAGAAGATAGGACCGGTTCGTTGCGAAGTCAACATGACCTTCTTTGTATGAGTAAAGAATTGATCATCCACCTTACTCTGAATGAGCAATTTTTACTACCTTAGTTCGACAATTCACTTGGGCTACATGGAAATCCTTAGCATTAACAATACTACAAGAAGAGTGAGCCGGTTCATCATTCCTTTACACTTCAACAAATGCACACACATTTTTAATGTGCTCTCGTGAGGCTTAGAATTTATCGAAACAGCTTCTCACAAAGTTGGCTATGAATGAAAGTAATTAAAACTTTTTGTAGATCTCAGACTTAAATATGAAATATATTTAAATAACAAATACAACCGCTGCCGCTAAGAATCATCGGCCTCCAAAAGTTATCTCTCTGATTTACTAAGGAGTGCCTATTCGTCTTCATTACATCTTTCATGCACCGATAAGAATTATAATTGATAATTATCAATCAGTTATTCTATTTGATTTCTTTATAAGCTGAAAAGACATGAGACAGTTGTAAGATCTATTATTTGTTGAATGCAACATTCTTTAGCTGAAGAATCTTATCGGTGGCGGCTTTGGGAAGACGTCGACAGTGCCTTGGCCCAATGCTCGTCACCTCTACGGGGCCCCACGCTTCAATGGTGAGAAAATAGCATGTGTCCATGTCGATCACGTTAAAGTATGTGAAAACTTGAAACTATACTCATTGGAGTGAATACAGTGTCACCAGAACTTCCGTACAAAAATTATGTCTGACCTGCTTTGCAATACATGATGTCAAAGGGCCCCGCACCCTCCAAACTTTCATTGCTTCTGATACACTGAATAGCCACTGTTGTATTTCACAGAGATGATAGGTTGCTCAATGTTGGATGTTTTATTAACAGATCATTAGTTATTCTATGTACATCTTGTGTCCACATTGCCATGAGTTGAAAGTGGAATGCTGCCCTGTGTTTTAAGGTTGGTGTTCATCTTCACTAAAGGTTTAAAACATTGACAGTCGTACCCAGCCCTAGAGCGTCGCTTCAATGTAATAACCTGCCCACTCCACCTAGTTCTCAAAATATTTGATTATCTGAGTAAAATTAATGCTCTTGGTATATTCCCTAGAGAAAATAATCTCTCTCCAAAGGTACATACTGCCAATCAAGTTTGGTTGAGAAATGCATCAACAAAGTTATGATACTTGTTGATTAGGACGCAGATCCATAGGAAAATGCTTGTGGTGGACGCATTTTAACGTTTCGCCGGCTTGCCGCCAATGCCTCTAGCAGGCTTCGCTAATGACTCATTAAGCACGGCTTCTTCATCCTGACTAACCCTTATTAAGCGAATCACCCAATTCATAGTGAGCCATGTTTTCACAAATTTTCGCGCATTCACTCAACAATTTAAAAATGCGTGAAAACTAGTATAGTCCTGATGAATAGAAAGAATATGCGTGAATCTTAAAACGCGTGAAAATTGACTTCCCTCCAAAATCATTTTTAAAATTGAAAATAGGTAGATATCGCATGAAACATAGAAAATATTTTGTGTCAAATGTCCTTGCGTCAAACTGATATGCACACAATTACGCTCTAGCATTGCTCAACAAAAATTGTAGTCGCCAAATTGCATTTAGAGTGCGTTTTACGAGATATTCCTAGATAAACTAACAATAATCGAGAGTCAAAGCTCGTGGGCACATTACAATACACAACTAGTTGAGGAACAGGAGCTATCAATGCAAACTTTTGATTATCAACAAACGAGGCTTGACAACAACTAGTTCACCATGAATCAAAATGACTTGTCGATAAAGTTTGAACTGAAACGGGCTATTTCATCACTATACACTTTTTCGTGAATGAAACAATCATAAAGTAGATACAAGATGTTTTACGGTGTTCTTCCATGGCAGGAGAAGTTTCAAATTAGGCTACTAGTAATGAATTTGCAGGAAGTCTCGTACGGTTGCAGTCGTTATCTCACATTTCATCGAAGGCCTTGAAATCCATCGGCCTTGCAAGAGATCCGTAACTCGTTTGCGGCTAAACACAGTTTTGATTAGTATATTATTCAAATATTCTCATGCGTAGATTACATAGACATTAGAGGCATGTGAGATTTTGGTCACGGTGTAAAAAGTTGAGGCTCTGCAGTGAGTGACACTTCACGAGCACGAGTTCTGCCGTCCTTGATTCACAACAAACACAAGCCTTCTTCCTGCAAATATTTTTGTTAAGGATCCTATCAAAATATTTTGTGAAAAACTCACATTTCCCTCGTTATTTGTATCTTTGTCAAGAATGTGCTCCGCACAAAGGGGCATTCGGTTTTGAGTCCAGAAATAATCTTACATTTAACGTTTGCTCCGCTTAGAGTAGTCCTAACAGTGGGTTTTCTACCACACACTTAGACAACTGGTAAACATGTTTCGTGGTGACCTGATAAGAAAGGCAACTACTAAAGTATGACAGCAGAGGGACTGCTTTTATGCTAGCTTCACGGTTTCTTTCTTCCTATTGGGTTAGATCACTTACATCGCTCGGGAAGATTCTGCACGTTTTTCTCATTTTCACTTTGAGGAAAGAGACATGCTAAGTCAAACAATAAGAACGTTTTCCTTTAGATGCAATATATTTTTGAGAGCAAGTTTCTTCATCGCAATCTTAGGGTGTTAGAAGCCTATCCTGAGTCAGCTCAATTACAGTAAAGTATCATGCCCTTACACTCCTGTGTTTTGTCAAGTTGTTATTCTCGATTAGAATGGTATTAAAGCTTCACGAAATAGCTAATTCATTTTGTACTTAAAAGCTCATTTTTCGTCTGACACTCCTCAGACTACAAAATCGTCTGGATATCAATTGAAAAGGGAATCAATGACATTTTATTATCCAACAGTGTTTTCAAAATAGCCAATCAGAACTCTGACTGCCAGATTGGTGTTCTTTCGACACATCAGTGTCTGTAAATCTAAATGGTTAACTGACAAGAAAATGAGAAAACAAAGCAACGGTTTTCTTGTTTTGATGTGAACTAATTCTAGAACGACCAAGTAAAAAGCAGTTCTAGCTTTACCAATTATGCGGAAGCGGTCATCCGTATAAATTTTCGCACAGTCTGGGTTTTCAAGCCAGTGCTGCCCTATGGAAGAGTCACATTGCTTAGTCGTGTTTTTGGATTTTGAAACCCGAGGTGGTTGTTTCCTTGTAGGAGCTGATGCTTGGTGAATACAGGATGGAGCATGTTGCTTAATTCTGTCAAGTAAGCTTAAAGTCGTGCGGCCGACATAGCCAGCCTCGCACAGGCAAAAAGATAAGTAAACTACAATGCTGTTCTTTGGGGAAGACGCACGGTCTTTATGATTAGTTGAGAACGCTTTCTTACTGGCCTAAACTACGCGTGGGGTCACAGCGCCAAAATACTTTTCTATGGCCTTTTTGATCTAGTTGGGGGAAAAAAATCATGGATTTTTTTTCAATTGATATTCTGACGATTTTGTA
Organism: Carybdea cf. marsupialis auct. non (Linnaeus, 1758); assembly: GCA_010016065.2. Taxonomy (NCBI): domain Eukaryota; kingdom Metazoa; phylum Cnidaria; class Cubozoa; order Carybdeida; family Carybdeidae; genus Carybdea; species Carybdea cf. marsupialis auct. non (Linnaeus, 1758). The sequence goes on from JAAAKL020002008.1 coordinate 21,442, forward strand.
CTCTGAGAAGTGTCAGAAGAAAAGAGCTTTTAAAATGAATTCGCTATTTCTTGCAGTTTTATTCTTCTGCACCATCAACAAACGTTTTGAAAAATGATATTGTGTAGTAAGATATGGCAAAGGGTTATTCCAACGTATTAAATCATTATATGTTAGCCTTAGGTATCAAAAGATCATGCTTCGTGTATGTCTGATCTAAAACGTCCCGAGTCAACTTAAGGTGTCGATTTATGACCCTTAGATTGGTGGCAGCATATCACCAATACCAACGTTCGAAGGATAGAAAAGTGCATCATCGTTGAAACAACCGTGAACAAACAACCACGAATGCTTGCAGAAGAAAAAAGGTCCAGAGGCTGTCTAAAGATTTGACAACATGTGGTCTTGACTAGGTCCTGTACTAGGACAAGATTGATCGTAAACTTTAGCGTCGAAAGATGAAAAGCACCTAATCAACCGAATCGAGATATGCACCTAGCGTGTCACAGGGTCCCTAAACTTCATTATTGACTTGGATTGGAGTGTGGTGTGAAAATTTCTAAGCGACTAAACTTTGCGATAGACTGATGGATTTCTTTGGCTCATTGTTAAAGTGACTTCCTTATGTCACATAGAGTTTTTCTATAGTATAAAGTTACACATTGTAGACAATGATTTGGATTTGCTCCGTTGACATATCATAGTACCAAAAATATTAATTCCGTGCCTTTATGAAATATCAATCTCATAATGAGCGCTTATTCATTTCCCTGTCGTACACTTAAGGCGCATGTCTCATCAAAATATTCTATGAGCATCTTTATGGTTGTTCTTTGATTACTTTTGATTAAATACGATTAGATTTCAGCTTTTATAATTTTATCCTAGGAGACAAGAGTAGTGCAGGCGTTCCGCCCTAAGGTCTTCCTAGCTTTCTTCAGAAACTGCTTTTGGTCCATGAACCCTAGAGTTCTATTCAACCTTCGTGTACTGGAACGCGCTGAAGAGATTGATACACTGAACCGCAACGCAATACTCACTACAAGCTACATCGTTATTCTGTGTACTGGAACGCGCTGAGATTGAAACATTGATCCACTGAACCGCAAAGCAATACTCACTACAATCTACATCGCTCTACCGTGTACTGGAACACACTGAGATTGAAACATTGATCCACTGAATCGCAAGGCAATACTTACTACAATCTACATCGCTATACCGGTTACTGGAACGCGGTGAGATTGAAACACTGATCCACTGAACCGCAAAGCAATACTCACTACAAGCTACATCGCTGTACCGTGTACTGGAACGCGGTGAGATTGAAACACTGATCCACTGAACCGCAAAGCAATACTCACTACAATCTACATCGCTATACCGTGTACTGGAACGCGCTGAGATTGAAACATTGATCCACTGAACCGCCCTGCCACACATGCAGACCACCATGAGTACAGGTCCTGATTGGGAAGTGTATCTGCTACGTTGTTTGCATTAATTTGATTGACATCAATTCTCGATACGATTTGGACAATGCCAATGAGTCTCAATAGGCCTGTGAACAATCGTGTGAAAAGGCTACCCCCTAGTAAGTTCTTTTCCCTTGATACGATGTTAAGCACCTCAATGTGCTGACTAAAGAAAATACAGATTGTTGTTATGTCAGCCAGCATTGCTTAGTTGGTAAAGCACTTCCTTGCGTGGCTCTCGGTATCTAGTGGTGGGGTAATTCTCTCTACCAATATTTTAAGACTGCGGTTCTTAAGTCATAAGCTTGAATGTCCCTGTCTGAAGGATTCGGTTTTCTTGGAAAGCTGTGATGCATTGATCAATTATGTCCTACTCCTTTCTTTGCTTCTTTATTTTTTAACTGGGGTTGCTCTCTCTTGCCGCCCACCTGTCATTTCAACTAAGGTGTTGATTTCTCCCCTCCTTCATGTATTAAGTTATTAGCATAGTAGCCCTTTACAGTCCAGAAATTCAAGAGTCTGAAGAAATAAAGAACAGAAAGAGAAAAGAAATGTTGTAAGGAATTTCTTTAGTTATTTCATAGTGACGTCGTGGTATATTTATCAGATTATATTTTGAGGTAAGACTGTAGTAACGTGATTCGACGGGAAGGAACCGTCCTCTTTATAAACTGACTCCAAAAACAATAGACGATTTTCAATAGACTATTTTTTCCTGTAATATTAAGATTTTAGTTATTTAGTTGACTTTGAGTTTATGGTATACCATGCAGAAAATCAAGAAACATTGCCGATCTCTGGTCTGCATCCTTGCTGGTGAGTTCCATGAGTTATTATAGTATTATGTTTTTCTAATTAAGAACACGCCAGAAGACGAAGGCCCCTCTTTTGTTTGCTCCTGATACATTTTGCGACAGAAGTGAGTGCCACCTCTAACCCTTGTCGGATTTGACTTTTTTGGGAGTCACCCTTCCCCATTGTTCATTGGTAGGCCTCCTGCAATCGTTTTGCAGCAAGGGTAAAAAGGAAATTAAACCTTAATGTCACTACCTTCAATTTAAGTACGGATGATCTGGCAAGACTATACGTGAAAAGTTTATTAGTAGTAGTACAGAAGTTGAAAATTGGTTTAAAAATAACAGATTCATATTGTTAGAAATTTACAGACTGTGGCCAGTAGTCGTCAGAAGTGAAGTTTGAAAATTTTGAATAAAAGTTATTGGAAATTCAAGGATAAGAACGTGTTAATGCAAATATAACTTTGTGAGTGCCACATTTTCCGTCACTCGTTTACATTCTTTTCGTCGACAACGCACAGGCTGGACACCTTCTGTGTAGTCCAAAATGTATAGAAGGTTATGCAGACCATAGATGTTCTGTGCTTTACAGGGTCATGAGTGACCTCCAGTGTGTTGAAGTCAGTCTTCAAAGTTTTATACAAAGAAATACTTTGTTTTTGCTGTATGTTGTAATTCTTAAAGTTTTGATATTAACTTTCGGCTTTTCGTGGTTTGTGATTTACTGTTATTACTACTAGAGCTTTTCCATTAATAACTTCTTTCGCTACCCTTATCTTAATTCAAAGTTCAATTATACAGATAATAAATAACTTCCGTCAACTCATAAAGGTAACAAATTCAGCTGTTAGAGCGGCAGGGTGAAGAAGAGAACGCACTTCTTCTAGTACTTTTTTACCAGAGGACAACAATACTGCAGTAGTGTACAGGATACCGAAAAAGTGTGATAGGCTAGCTGTTCTCATGTAAGACTTTCATGACAATGTAAAGCAGCCTTCTCCTAGGTCTTACACGTTCTTTTTGGGTGTTGTCTCTAGTTTCAGAGCATAGCTTACAATAGTCTGTGTTCATAGATGAATAAAAAGAAGAAAGGAATGTCCTTGACCCAAGGATCATAATCCTGCAAAGAGTTCGTTTTTTTTTGCGAGATCTGGAACCCCGCTGCTGAGATTAAAGATTTGACCTATTTACCGATTATAATGGCAAATGAACTGCATTCTGACTTTGTCTGCTGCACAAACAGGGGAAAGTGAACGTTGTGCTGCAACGGTATCAGACAAATCACACCTTTGGTGCGTCATTGTACAGTAACTGCAGGTCACCTGTGATTGGTTTACGAACAAACAACAATTATTTGGGTGTGAAATAGGCATGGCATGGGTGTGACATCGGCATGGCATGGATGTGAAATCGGCATAGCATATGTGTGAAATCGGCATGGCACGGGTGTGAAATCGGCATGGCATGTGTATACCTATTTACATTTAATGAATCAGCAAAGACCACAATTGCAAACCACTTTACGAAATGTGTTGCTTTTAGGTTATTGTAAGCAAACTGATGATTCTAACTCATCACTAGCCATGATTCAGAGTTGAATGAGAGAAAGCGAAGCACATGCGTTTACCAGACTTGGTAGTTTTCGGAAGAGTAGTTTTGTTGCTGATTATTACCGTGAAAAATACGTGCTTTTTTATTATCATCATCCCCTCTCCCTTATAACAGTGAATTACGAATCATTGTTTCTGTGATGATTCAACAATGTCTGAGACCTACAAAGCGTTAGCTGGATATTTGAGGGTCACCAAAATTTAAATTAATGGAATTGTTTACGACGTATTGTTGAATATGTTCCTACCCTACTCCTCCAGTATCATATATTACATTTTTTACAAGGAATATTTTGAATAGGCTGATTTGTCTCACAAAAAAAAGCTTATTGATAACGTTTATACTAGTAAGGTATCTTCCTATTTAACTATCTATTTATGATCAGAATGATAACAAGAACTGCACCGACCAGCTTCGACTGATAAACGAGATGAACAAACGTGGCGATAGCCTAAACTACGTAAGTAATACAATGCACCGGAAAAGGGTGTGCAACGACCAATCAAAGCTGATCAGCCTCGTTCCAATATAGAGGTATCGGTGGTTGGCGGATAAACCAATACTTAAAACACCCCTTAGGATTTAAGCAAATTAATATCTGCTGCTTTACCTAAGAAGCCTTGTGCCAAAGAATGCAATCTCCACATAACTCGACTTGTAAGTTATTTGAGAAGTGTATTCAATACTGGCCGCGAAGCATTTTGAGGATTTTCTATTCTACACTCGGACTGTTCCAAGGTACAATGACTACGGCAAATTGATAACTGTTCCTTAGCAGAGTTGATTCTAGCTGCCCTAAAGATAGGACAGGTGCCAAACCCCACTGTTATCTTGAAGAGAGACCTTGTCACAGACAGACTAACAAAGTCTATAACCCCCAACGCTATCTTCGTAATCCTGATTACAATGATAACAAGAGACTACTTTTATGGTGGCCAGAGATCCAATCATTCAATCCTTAGCCTATGAAATAGCAGGGTTTTCAATACATTCTATTCGAAATCAGTTTTGGCCCGCAGCTTCTGTTCCAACAGCTGATGCGGCCTGTTGAGTAAAAAGGGTTGCCCATTCCTGGATAAGATCATTCATTTTGTCGTAGCAGGGTTCTTGTCTCTTTCCTACTACTTGAGGATATTTTGTTGAATTCACGCATCGCCATGCTGTTTATTTTCTGTTATAGGGGTGACCTTAGTGATGACGAAGATAAAGATAACATAAGTGAGTCTGCAAATTTGCTTGTAAAATACATTCCGTCTTAATCTGTACTGTTAAAAATAGCTTGTTATCACTACGAGTCTTGGTATCAAGTGTTGTCAAGGCCATGAAGTAAATGATTTTGATAATTTAAATGAAAACAATCGTTCCAGTCCTTAATGGCATTGAAGTTAATTTTCATAAGCCAGTAAATTGATTTTAACCGAATGTTTTAGTTTTCGATTTTATTACCTTACTATCCCCCTTCAGTTTTAGATTTTAGTACTTGCTTATCAAACTGCACGAAGGAGGTAAAAAAATTTTGGTGCTGAAAATCTTTGATCATTTGATTTCATTTGTCAATCATCTGACACTCCTCAGAGTACAAAATCGTAAGAATTGACATTGAAAAGTAAGCAATGAAACTAATACCCCACTGCGTTTTCAAAGTAGCCAATCAGAACTCTGACTGCCAGATTGGTGTTGCTTTGACAAACAAATGTACGTGGAACTGAATGTTTAACCTAAAAGGCCGAATGAAAAGACAACTTCTATTTGTCTGCAAAGTACCGGTTTTCTTGCTTTGATGTGGACAGATTCGAGAACGGCTTAAGTGACAAGCAGAACTAACTTTACTTATCATACTGAAGCAGTCATCCGTATGCAATTCTGCACAGTCTGGGTTTTCAAGCGAGTGCTGCCCTATGGCAGAGTCACATTGCCTAGTAATGTTTTTGGTTTTTGAAACCCTAGGTGGTTGTTTCCTTGTAGGAGCTGATGCTTAGCAAATACAGGAAGGAATATGCTACTTCATCCCATCTTAAGACCAGATATTCACAGTACAGTAAAATTTCGCCACTGGGTATTCTGGCATTCGTTGCTAGATAGTATAGCATTGTTAGATATCTTTGTGACGCAGCCATCTTGTGTGTCTACGAGATAAATCAGGCATTTTTGGTATCTCTGTAGACACAAGATAGCTAACGTTTTTTCGTAGTAGGAGCTGATGCTTGGCAAATACAGGAAGGAATATGCTACTTCATCCCATCGTAAGACCAGATATTCACAGTACAGTAAAATTTCGCCATTGGGTCCTGTTGCATTCGTCACTAGATAGTATAGCATTGTTAGGTATCTTTGTGTGACGCAGCCATCTTGTGTGTCTACGAGACAAATCAAGCATTTTTGGTATCTCTGTAGACACAAGATAGCTAACGTTTTTTCGTAGTAGGAGTTGATGCTTGGCAAATACAGGAAGAAATATGCTGCTTGCTTCTATGTAGCTTAAGATCAGATATTCACAGTACAGTAAAATTTCGCCACTGGGTCCTCTGGCATTCGTTGCTAGATAGTATAGCATTGTTAGGTATCTTTGTGTGACGCAGCCATCTTGTGTGTCTACGAGACAAATCAAGCATTTT